>JAQQSV010001629.1:0-21854 GCA_028646515.1 Pseudochirops corinnae
GAAAGGGAGGTAGAATGGGGTAAATTATCTCCCATATAAAAAGGTAAGAAAAAAAATTATATCGTAGAGGGGAAGAGGGGAGAAGTGAGAGGGTATGGGTGAACCTTACTCTCATCAGATTTGGCTTAAAGAGGAAATAACATACCCACTCAATGGGGTATGGAAATCTATCGTACCCTACAGGGAAGGGGATAAGAGAGCGGGGATTATAGAAAGGAGGGCAAATTGGGGAAGGGGTAATCAGAAGCAAACACTTTTGAGGAGGGACAGGGTCAAAGGGGAGAATGCAATAAATGAGGGGCAGGATAGGATGGAGGAAAATATTTTTAGTCTTTCGCAACATTACTGTTATGGAAGTATTTTTCATGATTACACATGTGTAGTCTATATTCAATTGCTTTTCTTCTCAATGAGAATGGTCAGGGAGGTAGGAAAGGAGAAAATGTGGAACTCAAACTTTTAAAAAGTAATGTTAAAATTGTTTTTACATGGAACTGGGAAATAAGATATGGATACAGACACATGTAGATAGATAGATACTCAACACAGTATATAAATCTATCTTGTCCTATGGAAACATAGAAGGGAAGGGGATAAGACAAGGGGTGGGATGATAGAAAGGAGGGAAGATTGGAGGAAGAGGTAATCAGAATGCATGCCATCTTGGGGTAGGGAAAAGGGAAGAGATAGGAAGAAAAGTTGGAACTCAGAATCTTGTGGAAGTGAATGTTTAAAACGAAAAAGTAATTAATTAGTAAAAAGATTACAACTTCCTAAAGAAAAAAATAGATAAAATAAAGTACTTTGATAACCATAAAAATAAATCTTTCAGTGGCTCTCTTTATTTTCCTTTTCTTTTTTTCTTTTTGGCTTAGCCCTCTTCATTTATTTAAAAAAGAGAAGAAAAAAAACATGCAATACATAAGCATAATCAAACAAAACAATTGTACAACAGTGGCCATGTCCAAAAATATTTTTACTTTCACCTATCTTTCTGGAGGTGAGTAATATTCTTCATCATAGTTCATCTGGAGGGGTGGTTACTCTTTGCTTTAATCAAAATTCTTAAGTCTCCCAAAGTTGGTTTCCTTTAAGATGTTGTTCTCATTGTATACATTGCTCTCTTGATTACATTCACTTTACTCTGCATCACTTCATCCTTCCCAAGTACCTCAGGAATCATCTTTTTTTGACATTTCTTATTCTGAAAATTTTGCATGTGAAGATATATTTATGTTTTCAACCATTCTTTTCCTTGTTCACATAAAAGTGAACTTTATCTTTATCTTCCCTCCTTCTTCCACGTTCTAAGTACGTCAATTATAACAAAAACTAAATTCTACTTCCTAATTCGTCCTTTCTTCACTAATGTATTTCTTTTGTCTTCCCTTTTCTTTTCCTCCTTAAAGCTCTCAGAATAAAATCAATTCAATTCTAAGACATCTTTTCTTCAATTTTCCCTGCTTATGTTTTGAAGACATTAAGTTCTAAAGAGACACTTGGTTCTTCTCCCTCATTAGAACTTTAGCAGTGACTGTCTTTGGCTCCTTCTGTATCCCCAGAGCTTTGCCTGGTGCCTGGGACAGAGTAGACACATAAGGAATGTTTATTGACTGACTGACATCATTATAGAGATCTTCCCAATTGCTCAAATAAATTTACCTTTAAAGGCTTTTCTTGCATCTTATGTTTACATTTCAAAGTTCCTATTTAGCTCTCGTCTTTTCATCAGGAAAGTCCTCTCTTTCATTAAAGGTCCACTTCTCCCCACTCTTCAAATAGCTCCTACAATGGAAACTTGATTGACTTGTTTAAAAATATCCCTAGCCAAAAATGTCTTTAACACAATGAATGTACTTTTCATCAGCATATGATTTTTTAATAAAACAATATATCCAAACGCTTTCCATGCCAATGGATCATTAAATACTTAATTTTCCTTTCATTATATTTACTGAAAAAGTACTTTTATGGGTTATAACTTTTCTAATTACCCTAATTATTCTATTTCCATACACTATCAATGACTTTAAAATCTCTTTTTCTCCCTTTCTTTTAAATAAGAAATACAATTTCATTGGCATTTTTATAGGAAAGTAGCAGAATTAATATATTTTTTCAGTTTTATGCTTTTTGGTTTAAATAATTGTTCTTTAATTATTCACTTACTTTATATTTATATATATATATTTTTTAGATTTATCACTGACTGTGCAAATTCGACTCAAATTAACATTTCCAAATTATTTTGTCCTTTCTATGTTCCTCAAGTCCTATCTTGATCTTTCATTGTGGTTTAGAGTGGTAATTCTTAAAGGCTATGCTAGTGGGATGCAAACTGACAGGTTTTATAAGATCCTATTGGTCTTTTAGGACCAGTCAGAATAAGGTCACACACACACACACACACACACACACACACACACACACACCTTTGCCAAATGGCAATCCTTCAGATATTTAAAGATAGTAATTCTAAACCCCTCCAGATCTTATCTTCTTCAAGCTAAGAATCCCTTCAATTAATCTTATAGCGCTGACCGTGGTCAAGTATAACAGGACTAAGGTCATTCTTAATCTTAAAACCATTTTGGACATTATCTCTATTGATGCAATCTATGTTTCCATTCATTTTCTTCTTTCCATTTCATATTAATATAAAATGTAAAAGTTCAATAAAACTCTCAGATGTTTTCTCATGAGCTGTTTTTTTAGCCATATTTCCTTTGTGAACCTATACATATTTTTGTTGACTTCATATATCAATGTTTAGTATTAAATCTTACTAGCTTGAGACCATGATTCTAGGCTGTTGAAATGTCTTGAATCTCTCTTCCAAAGCATTTTCTACGCCTTTTCACATTCAGCTGATTGGACAGACCAATAATGTAAGAAAATGCTCTTAAATGAGGATGGGAGGAAAAACTGGAATGAGGAGTTGAAGCAGCAATACTGATTCAAAGGTTTTTGAAATAGAGCAAGAGAGAGGTGATGAGGGCCTGAACCAGGGTAGTGGCTGAATGACTGGGGAAAATGACACATATGTTGTAAAGATAGAGACAAAATGTTCTGGCTATGGATGAGAAGTGTGGGGTAAGTGAGAATAAGGAGTCAAGGATAACATTGAAGTCATAAGTCTAAGAGATTGATAGAAAATGGATAATATATTCAGATATTGAAACACATGCCAAGTCAAAAGGCATGGTGTAGGATTGATAAGGAATTTCATTTATCAAGACATGAGCTGGAACTCTGGCTCTCTCTTTCTGCCCAAAGTGGAAAAGCTAATAGCTTCTTGACTTGCCTTAATGCTAATTTTATGTCATATGGTAAGTAAGAGCAAATTCATCTAGCCCATTATACCAAGCTGGCCACAGATAAGACTGTGCTACATCCTTTATCTAGCCAAACGCCAGAGCCACCTTAACATTTACTCTGCCACCATTTCACTTCTCCCCACCTAAAACAGCCTTTTAGGATTGGATCTCCAAAAATCATGTTACACAATTTCTGAGTCAACTAAGTCACTAAGCATTGAATTGTCCTATGTGAAGCTAAAATATCTTGATTTTTGAGTGAGTACCAATCAGCTAGTCCCCTGCATCAAGTTTTTTTTTTTAAGACCAGACCATGTTTCATTACCTAGAGCTGTCTGCCATCCTGCTATTTTCCTCCCCCTTACTCTAAACCCTACTTTCTGCCTCATTTCCTGGGCCCAGGAATCAAATTAATACTACCATTATTTCTGGAATGGGCATGTCAATTGGTTACCTTATGGATCAACTCACCACTCTTCTGACTCTCTTCTTTGGTAACACCATCACCCACATTGTACTGTTGCCCCCACATTAAGTAAGTTCTTTGAGATCAGAGACTTTTATTTGCATTCCAAGTGCTTAGGATCGTATCAGATTACACGGTTTTTGAATCATGAAAAAACCAGTTATTAAGCACTCACTATAGGCAAAGTACATTACTGAGTGATGGGGACACCCACAGAAAAATAATTCCCCTCTCAAGGAGATTAAATTCTAATAAAAGGAGGCAATGAGCATGTTATAGGGGTGAATATGTCCAAGGAACTGAGTTTTTGGACATGGGAATCACAAGGATGATAATTTAATCCAAAAAGAAAACAAATGATAATCAACTAATCTCCAGCACAGTGTCAGAAGCCATGGTATTATTCATTTAATTGCCATGCCCAAGAAAGATGATGGAAGGTAGGATTTGGAAATAGAGGGATATGAATGGCAATATGACCAGTGTAATTAGCTCTGTGGGATGAGAAGCAGGGTCTGAACTTGGATTAACTAAATGTAGTTAGTTAATTTAGTTTAATGAATTTAAATGAGCTGCCCCAAATGAATGAGATCTTCTGAAAGGACTAGGGAATGTGACTACTTCTGACACGCTATGAATGATATTTGGGAGAATGTGGAAAACAGGAGAAATCTAACATTACGGGAGAAACACATGTTATTCCAATTCTCAAAAATGGGCAGAGGATAGAGTCTTCAAACTTCTGTCCAGGGAGGTTGGCTTCAATTCTTTGAAAAGTTCTAAAGAAATGTTTAATTAATATCTAGAAAAGGAAAAAAAAAACATTATTACAAAGAAACAATATACTTCATCTAGAACAATATAAAGAATGTTAAGAATGTTGGAGTAATCTTATTTCCCTTCTGGACAGGGATACTAAACAGGTGATGGAAATGCTAAGAATATAGTTTACCTAAATTTAGACAAAGCATTTTGTAGAAAAGATGGTAAGATGTGGGCTTTATGGCAGCATAATTAGCTTTGAATCCGGTCAAATAGCCAAAGTGTAATTGTTAATGATTCAATGCTATCATGTCAACTAATCTCCAGTACAGTGTCATGAACATCTATGCTTAGCCTAATTTGTGTGGCTGGATATTTTTGTCCATCATTTGAATGAGGGGAAAGAAATTATATGTAATGGATCATCTGCCTTGGGTTCTATTAATAAGATTAAATTACATTTAACAAGTTACTAACTAAATATGTAGTTTACTATATATGTGT
This sequence comes from Pseudochirops corinnae, assembly GCA_028646515.1. Classification (NCBI taxonomy): domain Eukaryota; kingdom Metazoa; phylum Chordata; class Mammalia; order Diprotodontia; family Pseudocheiridae; genus Pseudochirops; species Pseudochirops corinnae. The sequence continues at coordinate 5,050 of JAQQSV010001629.1, forward strand.
GTGTAGATGTTTCTTCAAAAGAATAGTGTGTGTGTGTGTGTGTGTGTGTGTTGTGTGTACTAGGCATTGGTGATAACAAATGAAATTAATGAAATAATATCTACTCATGAGTTGACTTTAGTTTCTAAAGCTAAAAGCTTGGATAGTTGTTACCTCAATGAAAATGGGGAAATTAGTAAGTAGGACAGGTTTAGTTAGGAAAGGAATGAGTTCTAATTGGATTATGTTGAATTTATGATACCTAAGATACCTATACATTTGGAAAGGACCAATAGTTTGACTAGATTCTAGCAAAGCATTTTATACAAAATATGGTGAGATGATGGTTGTTTTAGGACAGAGTTCAAGAGAAATACTGGAACTGGAAACACACACATACATATCCAGATACATGCATATATGTGGTATGTTTGTATAGATATACACACACACACACACACACACACACATATATATATATAAGAATCATCAACACAGAGATGACAATTGAAACTATGTTAGGTGATAATGTCACTGAAAGAGAGGTTGTGAGAAAGAAGAAAAAAAGAACCAGGCTTGAGATACAGTCACACTTTGGGATTTAGACATGATTGATGATGCATTAAAGGGCACAGAGAAGGAGTGATCAGACAAGTCAGAGAACACATAGAGAGTGGTATAACAAAATTCTTGAAAGTACATAGTATCCAGAAGGAGAGAGCAGTCCACAGTGCCAAAAACTAAGAAGAGGCTAACAAAGACAAAGCACTTTCAGTTGACTGAGGCAAAAGAGATACTGAGCTCTTTTAGAGCTCCTGATAATTGGGTTTTTTATTTTTACTCTAGTTCTATTTCTGTTAGAAAGGAGATACACAATCCCATTCTTGGTTATGTATCCCCTTTCATTGTGCCCATTTTCCTCTTCAGTGAGACATTTATCTTTAGGTAGAGTTCCCTTTGCATAATATAATATCAACATTAGCAGACATGGTAAACAGACAGAAAATTCTACCATTTAAATCCCAATATTTATTTTGATCACAGAAATGATGCCAGATTAAGAAGGGTTAAGAAATGAGCAACAGGAGAAGTAGCAGTCTGTAGTGCATATAACTTTTCCTAAGAATTTAACTATGAAAGAATAGAAAAGGTAGAGTAAAACCTTGAAGGGTAAGTAGGGTCAAGAGTGACATAGCTTCCCAGAATATTGACATGATAACTCCATTGTACCCAGCCCTGATCAGACCACATCTGTGTCTGCTTCTGGATGTCACAATACAGATAATGCATTGACATTCTGGGGAATAGCCAGAGGAGAGTAACCAGAATAGTCTTTGAGTCTCTACTATATTGATATTGCCTAAAGGAATTAGGAATTTTTAGCCTTAGGTAGAGAAGTCTCAGGAGAGATGCAGTAGAATATTTTATGCCTTAAAGGGGTTATCATATAGAAAAAAAAATAATGGGTTTTTTCTCTTTCATCCCAGAAGAAAGGACTAGAATCAATGAGTACAAGTTTCAAAGAGATAAATGTAGGCTTAATTTTAGGAAGGGCCTTCTTAACAATTATAACTCTCCCAAAGTGGAATGAATTGACTCAGGAGTTGGTGGGTTTCCTTTCATTGGAGGTTTCAACCAGAAGTTGGATGACCATTTTTAGGCTCATTTCCTATCAGGTGGACTGGAGTGGGGAGAGAACTGAAACAAAGAGACCAACTAGCAGACTATTGCACTAGTCTAGGTATGAGAAGATGACAGCTTGCACCAGGTTGGTGGCAGTGTCAGAGGAAAGAAAAGGGAATGTCAACCACAATGAGCAGAATCCCTTTACCCCCTTAGCTTTGAATGCACCAATTATGGGAACATTGGACAAGAATAAATAAATATATAGGTTGATGGAATTATTTTGGAGTTGGGGTCTGCCACTAACAAACTCATCACTCATCAATCACTCTAGCTCTCTGTCTATGTCTCTTCCACATATACCACATATATACATACATGTGCACACACACATACAAGCACACATGCATGTGTGCATGCTCATACCCCTCTCAGACAAGGCTCAGTCTCAGGGAAGCCCCTCTATTGTTTTGCGTCCTAGCTATCACATGCCAGGTCACATTCCTTGACCATATATGTACAAATAGGAAGTGTAATATCAGAAAGAAGTCTAAAGCAAAAGCGACATTATCAATATCATCCTTACAGAAAATATTCATGGCAGAGTGACACTGAGCAGAATTCAAGAGATGATATGCATTCAACCTTCTATTGAAGAAAAATGCAAGCCTATTCAAGAGAGATGATGAAGCAGCTCAAGCAGCCGTCTTTTAAGGTCAGAATTTCTGATGTCTTGTCAAGATTCCTGAGACATCATGAAATAGAAGATCACTTGACCTCTTTGACTCCTAGGCACTCCTGAAAGCTTTGGAAGTTCCCATTTGCTTAGAGGGTTTCCATCAGGGCTTCTTGCTCAAAGGAAAATGAGTGCTTATTGCAAAAGAACAATGCTTTCACTCTGACTTTGAGAAGGATCATTTTTCTACCTTTTCTGCCATTACAAGAAAAAAAAATGCTTGTCTCCCTCAAACTGGCTGGAAGGTGTTAATCCTACATGCTTCTAAGTTCACATAAAAAGAGCATGTAGCTGCAATGTAACACCATCTCTAAGTGCAGAAACCTAAGTCATTTAGAAATAAGGCATCCTCTGAGTACAGAAACTTGCCTAAAGAAATAGGATCTCCTTGTAGTCATTTAAATGTGTAGTCTCTAAATGATTCTGCTCTTTTCACATATACTTAGCTATGCTTAACTATCTCTTTCCATATCCTTAGTCTCCTTCTATGGTCTAAACACTCAGGGAAGCATAACAATGTTTTCTAGTCACAAAAGTGTAATTAAATACATTTCAGTTATATCCTAAAGGCATCAGCTCACCTCTGCAAGGATGTATAACTCCTGCCCCACCCCTGTGGGTTGAAGACAGGAACCCCAAGGAGTTAGCATGGAAGTGATAAAATATAAACATGTTGCTTTGAGGTGCTAGCATCACTGGGAAGAAGATACAAGGGCAAGTTTTCTATTTCAATTAAGGTTATAAATTCTCTGACACTCAAGAAGTTTGGAGACCACTGATTAAAATAAATATAAATCATTTTAGGGTTTTTTGGAGAAGTAGAGAATAAAGGATGTCATTTCTGAATTTCACTCTGCTCCCTCCCCCCTCATATAGTGTTCTACATGTAAGTGAACCTAATAAATTCTTCTGCAACTGAGCACAGATAGGAAACCTGTTTGGGGGCTGCCCTAGGATAAGTTCACTCATTTTATCCCAAAGATATTGTACAAAGTAGAAAGGTTTGATGTCATAAATGATGAGGTACAGGCTCTGGGAACCCCCTTAAACTCTCCTTGAATCTTCCCATTTGATGAGGCATTTGCCTGAGGACATAAGCCTGTCGTTGTGGCTTAGCCCAAATCTTTGTTACTAGCCTAGCCCTCCTTTGTCCAGCATCTTCCCACCCTTGCTGCTCCCAAAATATCTATACCCAAATATGTTAGACCCTTGAACTGGCCTACCCCTCCATTGTCTGTCATCTCCAGGTAGCCTCCAGCTACTTCCCACCCTTAATCTCTCCTTACTGGAGTCTGACCTCATTTGACTCCTCCTGAACACCCTCCCCAAACGCCTCCTCTAGACCACACCTAGATTCCTCCCACAACCATTCCGTATATCAGCTCCATCTTGCCTACATGAAAAAGCCAGAGAATTTTCTAGCACAGACTCACTCTGTCAGATGATTCTGGCCTGCTTGTCCAACACAAGCATCACAGTTACCGAGGCTCCTTAAGAGTCTACCCATTATGGCAAACCTTTAATAAACTTTGCTTTACTTTGGCTAAGAGAAGGCTTGCATTGTACTCATTTGGCAGCACCCAGCGTGTTGGTATTTTGGGGTCTCGTGCACCCCTAAACCTTAAACCTCTATATTTTTTGGTTCCTTGACCTCTACATGACTTGGCCAAGATCACACAGATTATAAATAGTGGAGCTGGAGTGTAAAGCTAGGTCATCTGAACTAGTTCACATTGCATAACATACTGTACTGGTTAACACTAAGGGAAGTGTTTCAGAAGTACTGGAAATACAAAGAAATGCAAAAAAAAAAAAAAAAAAAAAAAAACCCTGTCCCTAATTCTCAAGGAGCTCAAAATCTAATGGGGAAGACAATATGCAAAAAACTACGTACAAATAATGTATATAGGACCTGTATGTACAAAAATATTTATAGTGGCTCTTTTTGTGTTGGCAAAGAATTGGAAATCAAAGGGATTCCAATTGGTGAATGGCTAAACAAGTTGTGGAGGGCAGCTAGGTGGAGTAGTGAATAGAGCACAGGCCTTGGAGTCAGGAGGACCTGATTTCAAATCCGGCCTCAGACACTTAACACTTACTAGCCATGCAACCTTGGGCAAGTAGCTTAACCCCAATTGTCCTCAAAAAAAAAAAAAACCAAAAAAACCCAAGTTGTGCTATATGAATATAATGGAATACTATTGTGCTATAAGAAATGAGGAGCAGACAGACTTCATAATAACATGGAGAGACGTATATAAACTGATGTTGAATGAGGAGAGCAGAACTAAAAGAACTTTGTACACAATTACAGACACCTTGTATCTGTGATGACTAACTTTGATAGACTACACTCCTTTCAACAACGCAAGTTTAGATGACAAGTACAAAAGACTCATGATGGAGAGAAAGAAGTACAGCAACTGAATGCAGATTGAAACAAACTACTTGCTCTCTCTCAGAGATTGGCTGGAAGGAGTCTCTGAGCATGGAATGTTGCATATTTTCCCATGAATCAAATGGCTTTGTTAATTTTTTCCTCTTTAAGTATTTTATTTTTTACCAGTTATGTATAAAATTTTTTAAAATTTGTTTTTAAAACTTTGAGTTCCAAATTCTCTCTCTCCCTTCCTTCCTCATCACCCCACTTCATTGAGAAAGCAAACAATTCGGTATAGGTTATACATATGCAGTCATTCAAAACATTTCCATAATAGTCATGTAAAATAAAACATAGATCCCCCCCCCAGAAAAACCTCAAGAAAAATAAAGTACAAAAGTATGCTTTAATCTGTATTCAGACACCATCTGTTCTTTCTGTGAGGATGGATGGCATTTTTCATCATAAAGCCTTCAGAGGTATCTTGGTTCATTGTGCTTCTGAGAAAGCTTGGTCATTCACAGCTTTTCATCTCACAATATTGCTATTACTTTGTACACAGTATATTTCACTTTGCATCAGCTCATTTAAGTCTTTGCAGGTTTTCCTGAGAGCATCCCGCTCATCATTTCTTGTAGCACAATAGTATTCCTTCACAATCACATAACACAACTTGTTCAGCCATTCTCCAATTGATGGGCATCCCTTCAATTTCCAATTCTTTGCCCCCAGAAAATAACAGCTATAAACATTTTTGTATATATAGATCCTTTTCCTTTTTTGTTTCTCATCTCTTTTGGGATACAGACCTAGTAGAATTTTTTTTTATCTCTAAAAAACTATTGATAAAAAATATTCTCTGGGAGAGAAGAAGGGGGGAGGTGCAGGGATAAATCTATGTGATGTAAACACAAAAGATTAATAAAATCTATTTTTAAGTTGTTTTGATTCTAAGGATAAGTACCCTTGGATGATTTCTTATCATCAGTCATCTCTCATAAAAATGAACTAATAAAATCTGGCATTTTACCTAATCCCAAGCTTGATTTTAAACAATGAAACTAATATATCACTATGTTGAGAAAGCAAAACCAAATCAATTTACTATTTAACCACTGTATCTTTTCTTGATCCTTACCAACTCAAATTAAGTATGAACCAGACCACTGGGGAGTTAGTCCTAACAAGCTTTTGCCAGTCAGTACCACTGTTCTTTTCATGACCTTATAAAGGCCATAAGTGCTTAGATAAGACTGCTGCTCTAATTTCCTAGAACACTGGGAGATGCATCTTTCTTGATTGGAAAGCCTCTGAAATTGCCTCCTTGTAGGCCCTTCTCGGGTCCCTGGGACTAAATCAGAGTTTACTGGTATATTTTTCTTTCACAATCCTGTGAACATTCTTCAGTCCCAATGATAGGCAGACAATTACATTCAATATTATAGAAAAAGCTTGATTTTGGATTTCTCTTAGAGATAGTACTGACACTTCCACTGACTTCCTTCTTAAACTCAGCAGCCATTTCTGTGTTTGAGAATGCTAAGAAAGACTTAGAAGTCTCTCTAGATTTACATTTTGTGTCTGTATGATCTAGAGTTAAAAGGGACCTCAGAGGCCATCTAATCCAACCTTCTCATTTTACAGATGAGGAAACTGAAGTAGAGCAAAGTGAAATCTCAGATAAAAAGTATCATCAGAGGGCTCAAGTCCATATTGTCTGAACTAGCATTCTTTTCACTGGATGATCCTCCTGCTGACATTTTCCATACATTGGAAATCTGGAAAGCCATTTTCATAAACATATTTACTTTTTCCATTAACATTCTAAAGTTTACTATCTCCTATTAAAGCACCTATTCTCCTTCACTGAATGACACCATCCAATTTAGTTTATTCAGCAGAAATGCAGCATATCTACTATGATCAAGACAGAGATGAAAAATATTTTTTATCCAACAGACTCAATCCAGGTTAGAGTAGATGGGAGATCATCCTCTGATTCTTTTCTTTGTCTTCATTTACCTAGATACTCTGAATGATTCTCCTTGGAGCACACAGTCACCTCATTCCCAAAAAAACATTCATATGGAAAGGACAAGCTAGAAAAGTTAGAAAAGGAAAAGAAAAAAGATGAGTCATGAGGTAAAAAAAATTGATAAACATGAGAATCAATAAAATCAAAAATAATTAAAAAATCAATACACACAGGAAAAATTTAAAACGTGGAATAAGGTAATCTCTACTAAATAGCTCTGAGACCTTGGGCAAATACCAGCTTATCTAGGATTCAATTTCCTCCTTAGCAATATGGGATAACCCAAGGTCCCTTTCAGTACTCCACATCAATCAATTCTATCTCTGTCCTATGCTGAGGTGGGATCCAGATCTCCTAGAAGTTTTAAGCCTTCACTGTAACAACTAGGATTTCAAAAAAATAAATACTTACAATCATGGAGAACAGAGCAGAATTTTCTGCCATTAAAAATAGGTATTGATGAGAATATGTTAAAGTACTCCTCTTTGAGTTCACCTTCATGTTGTGCCCTAGGCACTCTGCCTCATTGTTATCTGGGCTATGATCCTGCTATTCTATGATTTTCATTTCATGCCATAAATGAAAATGAAAAAGGATAACTTACAGCAAAATAATCTTTTTTTTAAAATAATCATTCTAGTCCCTGAAATTTCAGACCATGAGGCAAACTACAGGGATTGATGCAAAAATCCCCTAAGTTTTAAAGCCCCTGGTATTTGATATAATTTGTAAGAATTTGAACTATTTTCAGGATTACTACCCAGGGTCCCAGGGTTTAATTCCAAATCCTGATCAAAAGTAGTCCCAGTTGACACACAAAGATGTCAACAGGATAAACCGGAGGATAAAGGGCCCCACGGTTGTTACAAAGGAAAGCCAACCCAGTCCTAGAGCAATTAACAAGCTGTGAAATATTTAAAGGTACAGAGACCAGATTTTGTCAACAAGACTATTAAGAATTGGGGGAAATAGAATGTTGAACCCAAGGGCAGTTGTTTGGAGGGAAGAACTTTTAAACCTGTAAAGCATCAACTATGAGTTATCATTCCTTCAGTTAAGAGTTAGGTTGTTGCCTCATTTTGATATGGAGATGATTATGGTTTCCAAAGACTATACCTTTGTGCATGAACAAGGTCTGGAAAGTGCTACCAGGTTGGATAGGCTTTAAATACAATGGTATTCTGTGTGTCTCTTTTCCTAGAGCCTTAAGGGGACATCATGGTGCAACGGAAAGAATTCTGGATTTGCAATCAGAAGACACTGGTTCAAATTTCAGTATTTCTACTTATTATACAGGTAGCTTTCAGCAAATCATTTCCCTTGGTCTCAGTTCACAAATCTACACAACAAGAGATCTGACCTCTGAATCTATGAGCCTGTGAGTGAGGTCCAAAGAGGCTCTTTTACCAGAAATACGACAAAATGATGAACTATTTTTGGACATAGTAATTTGCAATGACCACCTACTAAGGCACACAGAGCAGAAAGGAACACCTCTACTGAAGAAATTATGAGTCACTCAAGAGGCATTATTTTTGTTGCTGTTACAACTATTACTGACTGTAATAATTATTGGTCAGGACCTATGCTTTCATTGATGTACAGAACCACTCTTGAGGAAACTTTCTCTACCAATACAGATCATAACGTATGCAGCAATTTCTAGACTTAGAAATTTGTTTGGAGTATTTAGTGGGTAAGTGACTTAACGAGTACCACACCACTTTCAGAGGCAAGATTTGAACCTAGGTTTTCCTGACTCTAAGATTGGCTCGCTATTCATTTCTGCCATATAATAACAATGATAACAATAATAATAGGGGCAGTTAGATGGCTCAGTGAATAGAGCACTGGGCTTGGAGTCAGAAGGACCTGAGTTCAAAACCAGCCTCAGACATTTGACACACTAGCTGTGTGGCCTTGGGCAAGTCACTTAGCCCCAACTGCCTTGCCTTGCCCCCTCCAAAAAAAATCATTATGATGATAACATGCTTATACAGAGTTTTAAGTGATTCAAAATATCTTGCAAATTATCTCACTTGATTTGTGAGATAGGTACTTTACTATCTCCTTTTACAAATGAGAAAAATTAGATTGAGATTTGCCATTTGCCCAAGGTCACACCACTAGTAAATGTTTGAGGCAGAATGTTAATTAAGGTCTTGCAGATCCCAAATTCAGTGCTCTTACATCATCATCATCAATACCATTATCAACTCTACCACCACCACCATCCTCATCACCCTTATCATCGTAATAACAACATGAGTCCAAGAATAAAGGTACCACCACATCATAGCAGTATTTGCAAGAATTGCTTCACTACAGAATACATCCAGAACACTTCCTTTTACCTAGTTGCTTCCATTTTAATGATCCCTGACTCTATCTGGTGTCCATTCATACAGAACTCCCATATATAGCCATGCCATGGATTTGATATCTTTTAATGCATCATAGCTTGGTCCTTCTAAAACGGATAATCCAGTAACTCTATTCAATTTGAAGCTTATTTAGTAAGCGTCCATTCAATTCAAGGTGCTCTACTTGACCTGGAGGTTAACCAAGAATGAAACAAAATTAATCCTTGTCCTCAAGGAGTTTCATTCTACTGGTGTTAATCACAAATCTTCTTTTCATCCTAGGCAACTCTTGTTCATATTTTTACAAATCCTTCCCAACAGTCTGGGGGCCTCATTCAAGGTCTTTTATCATTTTGTGGATATTAATGCACCACTCAGACTGTCCATCTGGTATCCTTCTTTCTTCCTAGCCAGTGAAACCACTTCCTTTCATGTTTATACATGTTCTCAAAAATTATTTTTATGCCATTTCTTGTTGATAAATCATTCTCAGTCATATGCTGTAGATTATTTATATCCACCATGAATTTTTTTTTCCTTTTAGGTCTGATCAAGGAAAATACTTAATGCAGTATGGCAGAAAATAAGTAAAACACTCAATAAATGCTTGGGTTAATGAAATTTGCAATGTTTTAATTAACTATTGTTTCAGATAATAATTCTTAGGAATTAGAGTCTTTGAAAAGCATTGTTAAACTGTTAGACATACATTGAAAACAAATGCAAGTGAACAGCTTCAAGTATTTCATTATTGCTAAAAACAAAAAAAGCTGAGCTTTACTATGAACTGAATTCCTCAGAAATGCTCAAGAATGCTAAGTAATGTTTAGAGAGGCACCATGGGAACTGGAAAGAATACCTACCTGTCTAGAAATCAGGAGATCTCAGGAGGTTAGACAAAATGTCCTCAAATGTTCCACCTAGGTCTAAATCTATGACCTTATGATTCTATGCTCAGTTTTCTAGCATCACCTTTGTCACTAACAAGTCATGGGACCCTGGACAAGTCAATGTACTTCTTTGGTCTTTGATTACCCTTTCCATAACAATGCTTATCTATTTACTTCCCCGGTTTTTGAGGAGGAAAATGGTGTATACAAATGTGATCTATTGTTATTAAGAGATTATCCATCTTCATTGTAAAGGACTTCATTAGTACGATAAGATGGACATCTGGCAGGTTGAGTATTAGTTAGAGCTTTGGGGCATTCTACTCACAAAGGGTTATAAGCTGTCAGTCTCACTATACCAATATATTGCTTTCTCTAGTAGTAATGTGGAATTTTATTTATCATAGACACCAATAGGCTCAAAGAACTGATTTCTTCTAGAAAACTAATCAACCTAATAGACACAACCACATAGCTCTTAGAAACAACGTTGCTTCACTGAGATAGATACTTGTCTTCAGAGTATTATATCTTTACTTTGGGGGCTCATTTAGTTTTCAGAATGGTAAGATACTATTGGAAGTATAGTTAGGTAAATAAACATTGAGTGAGGACACCAGGCATAGGAATAAGGCAAAAGTTTGAGGTAAAGAAGGTAATGGTTCTGTGGGGGAAATTACTAGGTGAAAAAGCAATCCAACCCCCCCAAAAAAGAAGAAAATACAATTACAGGAGCAATGCCAACAAAAGTTATCTGGAGAATGGGACTAGGAAGAAAAAAGAAAAGGAAACCATATTAACTAGAGAGATGTAGAGACAAATGTTGTCATTCTTGTCCTTGAGGAATTTACAATCTATTGTGAGGAATAAAATATGTACCCACATTACTATAAATACAAAATATAAAGTCATAAGAACATAGGACAGATGCAAAGCACCATAAGAGGATACATTTGGATGTCCTATAGACATCTTAAATTCAACATGAACAAAACAATGCATTATCTCCTGAAAATCCTGCCCTCTTTCACTCAAATGTATTACCATCCTTCTAATGTAGCAGACTGATAATTTGGCATTTTCCTCAACTCCTCTCTCCCCTAACCTTACATATCCAATCAGTTACCAAATCTTGGAATTTCTACCTCCATGATATCTACTGTTACTGACAGCTTCTCTCCACTCATATAGCTACTTCCTTAGCACAGGACCTCAACACCTCTTGCCTACATTATTGCTGAAATCCCCTAACTGATTTCTAAGTATTTCTCATCACTTTACCAGGGGTGGGGAACCTGTGGCCTCAAGGCCACATGGCACCCTCTAGATCCTCAAGTACAGCCCTTTCACTGAATCCAAACTTCACAGAACAAATCCCCTTAATAAAAGAATTTGTTCTATAAAATTTGAACTCAGTCAAAAGGTCCCTAAGGACCTAGAAGGCCACTTTTGGTCACCCCGTGAGTCTAGTCCATCCTATCACTATAACCAAAATAATTTCCCTTAAACTCATATTAGAACATGAGATATTCTTCCCCATTCATGTCTAGTGGCTTCCTATTATTTCTAGAACACAATATTAACTCCTCTCTTCAGCTTTACACACCCTGTACAACCAGGTCCCAGTCTATCTCTCTAACCTCACTGGATATTATTGCCCCTCCAACAATTTTCAATCCAGCCAGACTGGCCTTCTTTATATTCTTCACACATGCCACTCCTTCCCCAGTCTCCACATCATTGCAATGACCATCCCCAAACCTGGAATGCATTCCCTCCTTAATTTGCCTTATAGAACCCCTCTCTTCCTTGAAGATGCAGCTTATTCATGATAACTTTCCATATCTCTCCTAACTGCTGGTGTCTTACTCACAAACTTCTTTGTATATATTTATCTTTGTTCATTTTATATTTTTTCTATATATAAATGTGGACAGCTAGGTGGCACAATGGCTAGAGCGCCAGGCCTGGATTCAGAAAGACTCAAGTTCAAATCCAGCCTTAGACACTTATTAGCTGTGTGACCCTGGGCAAATCACTTTACCCCGTTTGCCTCAGTTTCCTCATTTGTAAAATAGGCTAGAGAAGGAAATGGCAAGCCATTCCAGTATCTTTGCTAAGAAAATCCCAGACGTGGTTATGAAGAATCAGACACAGGTGAAATGACTGAACAACAACAAATATATAAATGTTGTCTCTCCCTTTAGAATGTATTCTGTCTCTGCAGTTACAATGAAGGTACTTTGGAGTAAGGATTATTTCATTGTTTATACTTGTATAACCTAAAAACATCACCATATTGTGCTTATTGTTTTTATGAGACCTACTTAAATGTCCAAGTATATAGTCATTGTGTTCTGGGATATATATTTATGATACACACGAATGATTCATTATTGTGCTATTAGAGACTGAAAGCTCTCTGACAATGGGCTGGAAGGCTGAGATCCTATCTATCAGCTAGGAAAAAATCACTCTTCTCAATGTGACTCCCAGAATGGTCCTACTCCTTCATATAACTAACAAAGCAAGACAAAGAAATACAAAGGACTTGACCAACTAAAGGTACTCAGGTGAAATAAGATTAGATATATCAGATTCATGTGCAAGAGAATAAAAAGACACACTTAGAAATGACAGGGGGGGGGCAGTTAAGTGGCACGGTTAATAGAGCGCCAGCCCTGGAGTCAGGAGGACCTAAGTTCAGATCTGGCCTCAGACACTTGACACACTTACTAGTTGTGTGACCTTAGGCAAGTCACTTAATCCCAAATACCCTCCAAAAAACAAAAGAAAAGAAATGAGAAAGGAAGAAGGAGACATAAAGACCACCACCAATTCTTCCATATCTATTTTAAACTCAGTTCTCTAGGGACTTGAGTGAGTCTCTTTGATAAAACAGAGAGGCAGACAGACAGAAACACATAGGCACAGACAGAAACAGAGAGACACATACACAGAGACAGCGACAGAAATACAAAGACAGAAAGACAAACAGAGCTATAGACACAGAAACAGAGAAAGAAAAGGAGAGAGGGAAATTTTTATTCCTTGATGCTTGTCCCTTTTAGTTTTGACCTTTTCAATCTAGGTTTAAGGAGGAAAGAAACTTCCAATGTTGTTGTAAATACCGCTGTTGAAGTAGTGGTTTCTCCATGTCCAAGGAAAGCTTTGACACATCACCTCCCTCTCTCTGTCCCTGTCTCTGTCTCTCTCTGTCTCTGTCTCTCTGTCGCTGCATTACCTTCCTCTCTTCTTGAGCAAGGAATTCATATAATTCCTGGCATCTTTAGTGACTCAGGCCCCCTTACAGGGCAGCCAATAGTAGAACAACTTGTATCCCCAGAGGCTAAGACAATGCTTGGCATACAGTGGCTTTTGTGGTTGTTGGTGTTCAGTTGTTTCAATCTTTTCCAACTTGTCATGGTCCCATTAGCAGTTTCTTGGCAAAAATACTGGAATGGTTTGCCATTGCCTTCTCCAGTTCATTTTGTAAGTGAGGAAACTGAGACCAACAAGGTTAAGTAACTTAAGTAATGCAACAGGTGTCATAGACCAGATTTGAACTCAGGAAGGTGAATCTTCCTTATTCTAGGCCCACTGTGCCACTACAGTACATACTTAAATGTTCTTTAATTGATTGATGATAGTTCAAAAGAGGGAATCAGTTCTCCTTGAAAGGGAACAAGGGAAGTTTCACAGAAGAAACATTCGACTGTAGCTTTCTGGATGGATAGGATTTCAACCAGTAGCAGGGTGAGCACAAATTGGAGAGCATTCTAGATGGAGAGAGTAAGGGCTATTAAACAAAGCAACTAAAGAGGGACATCTTAGTACATGTTTCAATAGTGAAGAATAGTACAATTTTGTTGGAGCGTTGGGCATATGGAAGGGAATATTGTGTGATTAGGCTTGTAAAATAGATTGAAATCAAATTTTGGAGCATCTTGAATGCCAGCACTAAGGAACTGGGACTTCATAAAAAAGTAAAGACAAGAAATAGTTTATTTTCCTTTCCTTTCCCTTCCTTTTTCCCTTCCCTTCCCTTCCCTTCCTTTCCTTTCCTTTTTCCTTTCTTTTATGTTTCCATTTTAGCAGGAAAACAACAATATAATAGTCTCACTTTAGGAAAATGAATCTAGTATAGCCATATAGTAAGGAATGAAGGAGAGGAAGGTAGAGGTAGAAATAGAAAGACCAATTAGATTATTGTAACAGTTGAGCTGGAAAGTAAAGACAGGCTGAACCAGAATGTTGGCCTTGGGAATGGAGAGGAAAACGACAACTTTGTTTCTAATTTTGGTGGAAAAATCCCTTAGGGCTAGTGCAGTTTTTTCCTTGCTTTTAGTATTAAAATGAGAATAATTGTATGTATTTTTCAAATATCCTATAAAAAAAGCAAAAGTGTTAAAATTATCTGTGAACAATCATAAGTCTCTTAATACCATGGCAGTGTGTGAAAGAAACCATGTTTCTTAGATGATTCCTAGGGTTTCTATAAGTGTTCTCAGACTTTTAAATAGCTTCACATGGATGCTTTCCTTTGATCCTCAGGCTATTCCTGAACTAGAGCAATAGTTATTATCCTCACCTCACAGATGAAGAAACTGAGGGCTGAAGCACTTACCTCAAGTGTTTAAATTCACAGGTTAGATTAAGATCTCTGACCCCTATTACCCTTCTCAATCTAATGAAGTATGCTGCCTCTAAAGGCCATGAATATTAGGAACTGGAAAGTACATAACATGGCAGTGAGTTCAGGTTATTAAAACAGTTGCCTTTTCTCAAATGAGAGCCTGGGCCAACTGTGGATATTTTCTTACACTTCTCTCATTTTTCCTCATTCTTTCCTATTAGAGCAATGGATCTGAGGCCTCCCACATGTGCAAATGTTTTTCAGCAAGATCTTTTCCCCTTTGTTTTAGTATGATTTATGGTTTCCCAGAAGCTATTCCCTACCCTTCTGCATTATGTTGCAAAGTGTTATGTCTAGCCATCTTTAGATAAATTACATCAAGTTCCAACTTGGCCAGCGGGAGAAATTCTCTCAGGCTGATGGTACTGGGAGCACCAGCTGCAGTTAGCTCTGTAATACTATATTTACCAGCCTGTACCAGGCTATACTTCGGACCAGCAAAATACCTTAATTCTCTAATGCAGCCTGCTAAATTGATATACATATGGGACACACACATATGTCCATATTTATATATTATTCTCCCACAAACAAAGTATTTTAAAATAGTTTCTTGCATTTTACTCTCCAAAATAAAACACAAATGTGGCAGTTTCAAAACACAAAACATGCTGGGAAATTATAGCCAACAATCCAATGTATCACAAAATACATATGATAAAAAGTGATGGAAATTGAAGACAATCAGTGTGATTGTTATTGCTCTTTCTCTTTCCTTAATTTTCCTATTCTTGGAGTTTAATATATGACTGTGAGACCCAACACAGCTCCAGGAGCCAACCAGTTTTGTTGCCTTCATTTTATTATTGTCAAAATGATTTCTTGCTGACAGCAATCTGAAAAGCAATTAAAAAGAAAGTCTTCACAAGAGAAATCTCCTGCTAATAAACACTTTACAGAAAAAAATCATTTGGCATTGTGTCTCTGAGATTTAGTGGTACTTTGTTTTACCTGACATATTAAAGAACAAGTTCTCTGGCACATTGAGTGGATGCTCAAAGGAGAATTTTCATGCAAACTTGGATAAGAATCACGAAGGAAGAGAAAGGCTTGGAGGGGTTGAGGTTTGCACTGGTGAGGAAAGTATACATCCTAATGAAATTGTGTACACTTGAAACATAATAGTCACTTGATAATGAAGGTCCTTGCATTTTAGTGGAATAAATACTGGACCTAGGGACGCAGAGCCAAGATGGCAGCATAGAAAACTCCTCAGCTCCCACATAGCCACCTCAAATACCCATAAAATATGGCTCTAAGCAAATTTTAGGGCTCCAGAACTCACAAAAGTACAGAAAAACACATCTCCCACTGAAGGCAGCTCGGCAGGTGGGACAGGAAGGGCTTATCATAGCACCCTGGGAGCCGAAACTAGCGGAGCCTGAAACCAGAGCTTGGGGAGGGGGCAGGGAGAACAAGCTGCAGCTGGAGTCTTCAGGAGAGTGGATCAGTGGCAGCTATGGCAGTTTCCAAAATTATGAAGCCATAAGAAATAAAGACTAAGTGAAATGTTAGTGGAACTCAGCTAAATTCAGGGGAGAGAGTCTGGCTGAACTGCCTGCAGGGCAAGTAAGCAGCAGAAGCAGCACAGTCGCCTCCACATGGCTGCTTCAGGGCTCACAGCATGAAGATTGCAGGGGGGCCAAGCAATCAATCAGGGGCTAAGTGCTCTTGCCTTAAACCACCTGGATCAGGATTGTGGTCTTGGGTGGTGGTCCTGAGGTGCATTTTCAGTGAGCTAAAGCTTGTGGGGGCTGCAGTGGCCTCCTAATAACCACAGCAGCTGTGGAAACCCCCGCTATTTGGGACAAAGGTTTCCCCTCTGGAAGCAGAGTTTCACAGAGCTAAAAAGTTAAGTAATTGACTGACAATATGAGCAGGCAAAGGAAGCAAAGTAAGAACAGCAATCCTCCTTTAGATTCCTTTTTTGGGGACAAAAAGGATCAAAGCATGGAACAGGAGGAAGACAACACAGTCAGAACTCCCACACCAAAAGCTTCCAAGAAAGATGTAGACTGGTTACAAGCCATATAGAAGCTTAAGAAGGATTTTGAAAACCAAATAAGAGAAGTGGAGGAAAAATTGGGAAGAGAAATGAGAATG
>JAQQSV010001629.1:35015-52835 GCA_028646515.1 Pseudochirops corinnae
AGAGAAGGCCAGAAGGACTTTGGGAGAGCAGTATCTAGCATTGTGGAGCCTGAGTTGCTGAGAGAAAGACTGCTGAGAGCCCATAGGAGCTGCCCAGGACTTTTGAGAACTGCCACCCAGAGCTGCCAAGAACTGAGGAGTCATGGCTGTGATACTGGTGTTTTGTCTGTCTGTTTTGATGTTGTTTTGCCAGATTCACCTGCTGGTGAAAGACAATGCTGCTGTTGTAGAGGTCCTGGAAACTTGCTGTTGGTTCAGAAGCCCTGAAGGAGGATTTTCCTGTTGTATGTTTACAGAAATCCTGGAAGAGGGCCTTGCTGATATTTTCAGGGCTTCTGTGACTGTTCTAGAGGCAGAGAGTGACTTGATGAGGACATTGGCTTTGCCTTTGTTGAGCCTTGTCTCCCCAGGAACTGAGTAAAGATGAAAGAAGGACATTTCCTTGGGTATTCAATGCTGAGATGATATCTTAACCTTATTATGACTTAAGGGTGGATGACCTTTTGTGCTCTCCTGTCCCTTTTGAGATTCAGGGGTGGGAAGCCTTTGAGTTTTTTGTGCTCTGTGATTGACCAAATGAATGTACTTTGTTTATGATTGGAGACTGATCTTCATTTGAGAGGAGAGGCTTTGTTGACTGACTAAATGTACTGCCCAGGAATGAGCTACTTTGATTAATTACTGGCCAGGGGTGAGATACTTGGACCTTGATACTTTGCAAATGAATTGAGAATTTACTTCCTAAATGAACAAGTTACACTGTATTTTTACTCTCTCTGTTCTGTGAATGTTTGCTGAATAAATTGGGTTTGCTATGATGGTAATCCGAACCCTGGAAGTTGCTTTTGCTTGGCATTACACGAGGGTCACACATCCAAAAGGTGTCTGAGGCTACCTGACTCCAAGTACAGAGCTCTATTCACTGTGCCATGAACAGTTCTTGTCATGAAAGATAGGTGAAGAGTGCCAGTAGAACTAATGACAGATAGGTTCAAAATTTCAGCAGGATTAAGTAGAGATCATTTGGGATAACACATTTATGTAACTAGGGAGTTGTCAATAAGGGAGATCCTGTATTTTGTCTAAGAGTTCAGGAAGAATGCACTTGCAACACTAATTAGTTGGGCCTCCATTTGTATTAAACTAGAGCAGCATTTCCCCAATTACCCTGTGTGCTATCAAAATGGGTTGATATGACACATTAGCAATAATTTTCTCTTTCAGATATTAAATATAAAACGCTTTATATACCCAAAATATTTTGAACACATTTGTCATTCAGTAGAATTTGGGAGTTGGATTTAAATTCCAGTTATACAATTGTATAGTCTAGCTCACTGTATGATTTTAGACAAGTCACTAGACCATGCTTGGAATCAGTTTCCTAATCTGTAATATGAAGGCTTTGAACTAAATGACCTCAAAAGTTCCTTCCAGCTCTAAATCCATGATTCTACAATCTGTGATCCCCCAAAGTTATGATAGTCTATGTAATCCTATGACATAAAAATAGGGTTTATGTCATTCTTTTGTTCCCCAATTTCCTCAGGTTCTTCAAGTTCCCAATATATTCCATAACAATAAACCCCATGTAATCTGGAAAAACAATTCACAGTTTCCATCAATATATTCAAAGCCCAAAAGCCTTCTCTGGACCAAGTGTTTTGGGAAGTGTTGTGTTAGAGTTCTACAACTCTCAAAAGAGTATTGCTACGTTCTTCCTACTTAAAGCACTCTTCATGACAGCTTGCCTGGTTCCTGCTACCCCTTGTGTGCGTGTTGTTTACATACCACAGGCTTGTAGAAAGACAGCAAATTACAAGAGCAGCACGGTGTATACCTGGCCTGAGGCTAAAATTGAATGCCAAAGGTCTTTGGATAAATTATATTAAGATCCACCAGCTCCTGGCTGGTGCCACTGGCTCCTTAGACTCAGCATGAGATTGAAACTTTTAAATGGACCAAGATAAGGTACTAAGAAACCATTTTATAGAAATATAAGGTCTCTGCTTTGACTTTTGTTCATAATTTCTAAAGTTGCCACTTAAATACCACTCTATAGTTACAACTACTTATATTTTTCCAGTCAGTCAAATAGCAATTATTAAGTATCCACTGAGCCAGGCACTGTGCTAAGCATTAGGAAAGCAAAGAAGGCAAAAGACCATCCTTGCTCTCAAAGAGCTCACATTCTAATGGAGAGACAACATGGAAACAACTAGAGATAAACAAATAATATTAAACTAACCAACTGAATAAACATCATGGATATGATGAGTACCTTAGGCATTATCTGATCTGACCCCTTCAATAAATGACTTATGCAGGCCAAACTCGAGATTATTTCCTTGGGAATTATTTCCCCTTACCACAAGATTTGGATGCCTCTAAAGGCATACACACCCTGATGTGAGATTTTGCTTTGGAGCTCACTTGTGTGATTTGTTGTTGTGTGATTTGGCCAGATGAGGCTCTTGGTAGCCATTAATATCCCCCACGCCCCCACACCTGTCCCCCTGGCTTTGAAAACCCAAATGTTGGTGCTTCTCTCTCTGGTAACTATGTATATACGTAATGGTCAGAAAGCTAGAAGCCCTATCTGCTGATCTGTTAAATTGTGTTATTTTCTCTGTTTGCATTTTTTTGTCTGCTTGTAATTTCTTTTTGGATTTTCTCTGAAGTTCAGAGTGCTGACTTTTTTCCCTGAACTAAGTGAATGATATACATGTTTGATTGAGGTTAGATTGTTAACCCTTTTTGAGTGTCTTTCCTTTAGAAAAGCACATCAAAGAACCTGTGCTAACATCCATCCGGGGTATGTTGGGTTGCTTGATGTTACAAGTACTTATTACTTTTGTGTCTTTAAACAAATTCACTTTCACTTTTCTAAGTCTTTGTAAAATGAGAGGGTTGGACTAGATAATAGAATAACAGATTTGGATTGAAATGAGACCTTGGAAATGATCTAATCCAACACTTTCAATTTACAGCTGAAGTCCAGAGAAATGTGTTGTCTCAGAAGAAGGAAAAAAAAAGGTAGAACAGAGAAGAAAGTAATGACCACAGTTTCACTGACCAAATTTTGCCCATTGTTCATTTTCCTTCTTCTTGAGATTTCCTCAGAAATGATAAACTTTACTATACTACTTGAATTATAGAATCAAATCCCTCCCCTACTTCCAATGTATGCACATATTTCCTTCCAAGGATAGAAAATTAGTGTATGTACTCTTGATGTAGGAAAATTACTACCTACTACTATAAATTTGGTGAACAAGACTAAATGCAAAGTTGAAGACATTTCAGACACTAGACTCTAACTTACTAAGTTATGTACTACCTTTGCAGTCATGCCAATGGCCATGTCTGCTAAGTCCACTAGCATGTCAAATAAACATAGACCTGACTGTTTTTTATTAGGAATATCTGATTTAGATCTCCTTCCATCCAATTCATTCTTCCTTCTTGAAATTCCTCTGAAAGGAGATTGTGATAAAGGAGTTTCATTTAAGGATTTATGTTCAGTGTTTTCTTAACATATCCTTGAAAGTATTCAAGACCTTCCCTTTTTTTTCATGTTATTATTTCCATGATGTTATCATGTTCATTGCAAAAAGCCCCATGAATGTTTATATGGCTGTCTGAATTGTCATATTATATTTATTTAAAAATTAGAACCACTGGCCTGCCTCATTTTTTAGCATGGTGAATCTCCATGATTGTGAGAGGGTTTATAAAAAAAAAAATCGTAGGAAAAACAAGATCCGTATCAAAAGTGAAAATGCTTCTGAAACTGGTAGACTCTGTAATATTTGTCTATAAAGCCTTGATATATGGCTCTGCTTCAGAAATGCATCAGAGTAATGCAAAATTGGAGGCTATATAAGCTAGATTGTTTGAAAGAAGTCAGATGGATTTTTGTCATTCTTGGATGCTCAGAGGAAGGAAAATAAACAATTATATTCCTAAATGTTTATCAAGAAAAAAACAATGGCTAGCAAGCCAGTATGTCTGAATTTTAAATGCTACAGACATGTATTGTTCTATATCAATTCATAACAGCTTGAAATGGTAAATAAAAAAATATATAGTTTATATAAAGAAAATCATCTTTCAGACAGGCATGAGGTAAATAACATTACACAGCACTGGGACAACTTGGATAGTGTCCTGAAGCTTAAAACAGTATTATAAGATCTGCAGGTTCCTAGAAAGCTGCAAAAAATAAAAATAAAACATAAGAAATACCTCTTTAGAGAGCAACTGATCGCCTTTTAGCAGGTACTATTAAATTCATTAACTATAATCGCCACAGATTTTAACTTCTAAGATGCAATTATTTCCTACCAATTTTGCAACTAGAAAACATTGATTGATTTTTCTTTGACTAGACAATGAGAGACAATTCCTTCAATCAGGATACTCATATCCTAAATGCATTCTTCTGAACCACTCTCTAAGGATCTTTTATTTCCTTGTGTATTTTATCATTAAATGTGATAAAAGCATCAGTGAAAAAGTCACTCAACTATTCAGAAAGTATCATGACTAGGACTACTTTTTATGGAAAATAACTTATGTTTATAATCTATCTATAATTTAACTCTCCTGGCTTCTGCTCTGGTCAACCCACCTCGGGAGTACTATGTTCAGTTCTAGATTTCCCATTTTAGGAAAGGGATTGACAAGTCATTCAGAAGAAAGTAAGTACCCTTGTTTTATTTGGACCTGAAGGGCAGACCTAGGAATTATGAGTACAAGTTGGAGAGGCAAATTTAGCACTTAAGAAGGGAAAATGATCTAAAACTGGAACTAGACAAAAGTTGACTGGCCTGTTTTGAGAAATAATAGCCGCTTTCACTGGAGGCCAATAAGTAAAGACTGGAGAACCACTCATTAACAATATTGTGGAGAGTGGTCTTTTATCCACATAAATATGAACACAACCTCACTTTCAGGGGAGCAGAATGTGGCAACGACTAACAGGGTGCAAAAGACAAGAGGAGTAATTTTGAAGAGTGGCCATGCAAACCAAAAGGGAGTGATACCCAAATGAGACAATGAATCAGGTCCACATATTTGGCAAAAACTGAAAAACTCGGAAGAACTTCATACCTCATGAGATTACCAGGGAAGAGATCTAGCAGGAACAATCTACACAGATACTTTTAAAAAGGGAAACATTTCAATTTATGAAAAAAATTAATGGCGATATGGAGATGTCATGAGGTACAAGGAGAAAAGGGAATAGGTTTCTTGTTTGTTTTGTTTCTTTTTTTTTTTAATTTAGAGAGGAGAAAGATGTTCTCTAGTTTTCAGTTATTCTTATCTTAACTATGCTTTTTCATTAAATTATGTGTTTTGACATAATTACGTCCTTTGGCTCACTAGCAAAAGCAAACAAATTGATGGGGGCTTGTGAACTATGATTCTAAGTGGATATGGACCTAGAGAATACCTTGAGTCCAGGGTAAATGTCTTGGAAACCCACTGTGTAAGTTGGTGAATACACACACTGTCATTACTCAACGCCTCTCTTCATTGCATACTTACACTATATTTCAGTAGTCATCAAATCTACATTTATACAATGGCAGTAATACTGCATGTCAAAATTACTGACTAGGTATAGTTCACAACAAAATAGTAAAAATCATTTACTGTAACCTCAGGTCTTTTAAATCTTCCTTATAAAAGAGAAATGTCTTAGCCTTTAAAAATAGCTACTAATTCGCTATTCGAAACGTCAGCAGGTAACTAACTGAACAACCAGAGGAGAGTATGAAAAAAAGATCATGAAAGATATTGAGGAGGTTAATATTTGAGCAGTTTCATTTTAAACTAATTGGAGTTGCTTGAAAGAGTTATCACAAAGACAAGTGGTGTTTAAAAAAAAAAAACATAATAAATTGAACCCTTGACATCTACCTGAAAAAACAGGTAGGTACCAATATATAAATATCCTTTACAATCAAATGGTCACTGAGAATGGACACTTCTTCCATATTACCACCAATGTTCACTTTTAACATACCTACTCTGTGCAGAGCACTCTGCTAGATGTATCTACAAAGAAATAAATAAAACAGTTCCTACACTCAAGGATCTGTCTGTTTGAAGATTGTTTTCTATGTTCTGTGTGTTAAACTTATTTCATACTGCATATTCCATAGGCATGTCAAATTTAACATGTCCAAAAAAAGAACTCATTTTTTACCACAAAACTAAGCCCTCTTCTAAAAGTCATTATACTGTCAAAAGCACTATTATTCTTCCCTTCACCCAAATTCACATTCTCAGTGATATTGTTGACTCTCTTCATTGTGATTCATCCCACATATTCAAACAGTTGACAAATCTTGTCATTTATACCTCAAGATCTAGTACATATCCGATTCTCTTCACTTACACAGCAAAAACTCAAGACTAGAGTTTCATCTTATCTCCACTGGATAATTGAAATAGTCTTCTAGTCCTTGCCTTGAGCCTTACCCCATTCCTATCCATCACCCACAGTTGAAAGAAGGGATTTTCTAGAAAGGAGATTGAGAAGGAGCAGCCTAACAGAAGGAGAACCAATAGAAAGTACTATCATGAAATACGAGATAGTGTCTAACAGGGTAGTCAACAGTGTTACATACAGAAAGATCATGAAGGATGAGATTTCAGAAAATGTCACTGGATTTGGCAATTAACAACCATTGGAGAGAGCTGTTTCAATTGAATGATGAGATCAGAAATTAAATTCAAAGGGTTTAGAAGAGAAAGGAGAGGAAATGGAAACCTCTAGAATAGTTTACATAAGAAGGAAAGGGGAGAAAATAGACAATTAGCTAACTTGTAAGGATGGGAGAGATAAGGTCAGGTTTGTAGGTAGCAAGCAACAGTTAGGGAGAGGTCAAATATTAGAGAGAGGGGATGGCAGTGGGAGCAATCTGCTGGTGAAAACAGAGGGGAAGGATATCAGGGATATGAGTCATAGTGTCCTTGTCAAGGAAAAGGAGCATTTTTTCATCAGACTAGAGGAAAGGAGAAGATGGTGAGGGATGGTGTTTAGAAGGTTGTGAAATGAGAAGGAGAAAAGAGGAAACTCAAAGTTAAAGTCTCAAATTTTTTCAATGAAGTATGAATCGATGTCTCAACTGAAAGGGCAGAGGGGAGAGGTATGTGGAGGTTTAAAAAGACTGAAGGTTTGGATTAGTTTTTGTGATGAATGTGGAAAAAGAATATAGTGGAAAGGAATAGAAAAGTTGATGTGGTATCCTAAGGGCCCAGTTGTTCAATATTACCAATTTGTAGTTGTCTCAATAAACATGACAACGTGACTTCCTCTAGCTTCTTTCAGCAACAAAGTAGTATGCGCAAAGATGGTGGATGCTAGGAGTAGAGTTGGAGTCAAAGAATGATGGGCTATCAAAGAATGAAAGATTCAAGATCAGAGGATAGTATAGAATTCCACTGGTCACCAAGGGGTGAAGATTGGGAAGGGAAGAGAGTATAGGTAGAGGCAGGGTTTATGCCTGTGAAAGAACTGAGGGATGGAGGGACTGGAGGTCATGGTGAGAAACAAGAGGTCAAGATAAGGTTCAGAGAGAGAAGAAATGGCAAGAGATAGCTACATGCCATACTAGCTACCTTGCACACTTACTCTGAGTGGAAAAAACTGCTCAGAGTCCTACTGAAGAGAAAAAAATTGATTTCCAATTCCGTGGCTGTGAAATCACCTTCACACACAGATAATGTTACTCATTTATCTTCCCAGAGTAGCTTCGGACATGTCCGAAGTTCAAAAGAATTTTCGTTTTACTTCTTCTAAGTGTTTTTTTTAATATCCTTATCTTTTGAACCACATTTTCATTTTTCTTTTCTTTTCATTTCTTTCCTTCTCTTTTATATTAGTAAGAAGTAGAATTTTTTCATTCTTTAAAAAAGACAATTCAAAATTTTACCTTATTCTAGTATTTATTCTGGCTCTATTTTGATGAAACATTTTGTATCTCTTAACTTGAAAAACTAGAAGAATTGAGACAGAGAACACCAATTTAATGCCCTGAGTAAATGTATTACAGGTGAAGCCTGTAAGCTTTGTCCTGAGGAATACAAGAGAACTCCAAACTGTCATCCCAAAAAGATGGCTAAAAACCACTACATTTTCCTAGCTATAGTAACTAGTAAAATAAAGGAAAGTTGCAAAATCATAGTGCAAAAATCTTGCATGTTGCCAGGCTGAAGAAACTGACATATAGGGGTTATTTCTGCAATCAAGGGGATGATTTTGGCCACAGAAATTTTGTGGATCAGAGGGATAACTTACTGATTTAGGTTCTCACAAGAGGTATTAAAGATCCAGACAGGCCATTTGGCCATCAAATCTCAGTTTCCTGAGCTTTAATTGTTTCTAAGCTGATGTAGAGTTCTTCCCTTTTTTTCTTATTGAAAATACACACAGGGTACTTATCCAGTGGAGATAAGATGAAACTCTAGTCTTGAGTTTTTGCTGTGTAAGTGAAGAGAATCGGATATGTACTAGATCTTGAGGTAGAAATGACAAGAATTGTGTTTCTTATTGAACTCTGACTTAATTCAGTTGAGTCAGATAAAGTTCATCTCTAGTTTCAGGCTCATCAGGACTGATTGAGGTACAATTCCAGGATCCAGAAGGAACTGGTTTTTTTAGAATTTTGAACAACTTAAAATAACAGAGGTAAGTGCCACAGAACTAGAGATGAGCATAGTTTTTCTCACTTTTTTTAAATTGTAAAAAGATTAGACTCTATCAACTATAGACCAGTAAGCTTGGCAAAATTCCATAATGTATTAGTAAAGGTAAGGCTTATTGGCAAGTATACTGAAGGAAGTATGCTAAGAGGCAGTCAGAGTGGATTTGTTATAGTCACCAAGCTCACAAGGCCCACCAAGCCTATTCTTGTTTAGTCATGTTGAACTTTCATGGCCCCATTTGGAATTTTATTGGAAAAGATACTGAAGTGATTTGCCATTTCCTTTTCTGATTCATTTTTACAGATAAGAAAACCGAGACAAACAGAATCAAGTGACTTACCCAAGGTCACTTGTCTAAGGCCAGCTTTGAACTCAGAAAAATGAGCCTTCCTGATGCCAGCTGACTGTCTGACCTAATTGAGCTCCAGGATCCTAAGAAAAGTGGTGGATGGTCATTATTGAGGCTAGAATGATAGCTCAAATCTAAGAAGCTGACATTTAATTGTGACAAAAGTAAAATCTATGTGTAATTTAAAATAATTCAACTGCACAAAGATAGGAAAGAGGTGGGAGGAGTCACAGTAAGACAGCTGTTATTGTGAAAGAGATTTAGAGATGTTAGTAGCCTTCAAGAATTAAAAAAAAAAAAGTTGAGTATGACATGAAAACCAGAAAGACTAATGATAGACTACTTTCGTAGAAACATAGTATCCAGCCTGAGAAGGGAAGGGAATGTGCAGAGGGGGTGTGGTTCTACTATATGCTGCTAATTTATATTTGTTTGAATTCTTGATAAATGGGAGTTTATTATATACATTTTATATTATTGATCAAATAATATTTAATTTAAGTTGGCTGACAAAAGTAAATCATAATCACCCCTAGGTCCCACCGTGACCAATAGTGTTATGTTTCTTTGTTTAGTACAAAAAAAAATTTTTAACCTAATTTTAAATCTACCTGCTTTCAAAGCCATAAAGAATGATAATAGCCTAAATTTATATAGAATTTTATAGTAACAGAACCTTTTGCATATAATATTCCATTGGATTCTCACAACAAGCCTCTGGGAAAAGTAATGGGAATATTATCATCCCCACTAGACAGATGAGGTAACTGAAGCTCAGGGAGCTTAAATGATTTTTCCAGAGTCTTTTGACTAGAAAATGGTGAATCTGGGACTTAATTCCAGGTTTGAAGGCCCTAAATTTAGTAATGTGTCAATTCTGCCGCACTGCTCCCTGAAAAAATAACCAAAGTAAATCTTTATGTATATAAAGGAATCTCATATCTATTTTTGTTTCAACTGAAGTACCCTATCAAGTAACAATGCTGTAGGTAGAACAGAACAAGTCAGGAAACCCGTCTCTAAAACACTGTATTGGGCAGAAATGATTAGACAGTAAAAATAATGGTGTTTTAGAAAGGGAGTGTTATTTATATTTTGTTTAAAGAAAAATAGTTTGAAAATCACATTGTAATATTTATCATGCTAAGATACTAGATAAGAAATGTCACATCCTATCTATATTGCAATACATATACATATATATATATATATATATATACATATTGCAATTCAATAAATTTTTGTGGAATTGAATATCTATGTCTTTTTGGCAGACTGTTGCTGGTTTTTGTGAAATATATTTTGGTGTTCTCTTTTTTTCTGGATATGAGAAAATAAATGCTATTTTGACTCCTATATCCTATTGCCTAATGATATATGATGAAGACTTTGCCACAGGTAATAAGAACAAGACCTAAGAATCCTGAAGGAAAACAGATTTTGTGGGTTACTTGCACAAATGAACAAGGACTGGGTAGATCTCTTACAAATTATATCTTTTAGGCATTTCAGTGTTTTGACATCCAACTGAAAGATGAAAAATAATCTCCCTCTAGAAACTCAGTCTCTTTCCACCTTTCTCAAAGCTCTGGTTTAGACTAGGAATGAATGTGGCATAAAGCTATGAGGTGGTTTTCATATTCAGACCCCTCATGAAGCCTATGTACATCAGGAAAGGATGTCTTGACAAGGACATTTCCAATAAGCCTATCCTTCAGCAGAGCAGATCATGCTGAGAAATCATAATCCATAGGACTTTTATTTCAAATTATTAGCAATGAAATATTTCTGAGCTAGAATAATATAAATCTTTGTCAGACTTCAGTGAAATTATACTCAAGACAGGCATCCTTTTTTTCACAAAGGCCCTTTCAGAGAACATGACATTTCTGTTTTCTTTTCTTTATAAATATTCTGCCTTATTTAAGGCCGCAATAACTCTTTTATCCAATCCATCCAACCCCAGCCTAGTGATTTTATTTTAAGCCTTTGACATTACCAAGCTATTGCATTTCCATGAATGATAGAATTCTCAAATCTACTTCTAGTTGTGTTTATCATAAATTAGCATTTGTTTTTGGCATTATGATATTGGTTTACTAATGTTTTTAGATTCTTGTCACCACCTAACACTAACTGTAGTATAAACTGAGCCTTTTCCTTTCTTCTCCTAAAACTTCCTCACTGCCTGCTTTTTCTGTAATTGTATGCATCACGAAGGCCTTAAAGTTCTTTTTGACAGGTCCATTCCTTCCCTCATCCACCATATCCATGGAGTGCTAAGTTGCCCAATTCTTTGGATGATGATGATGATAATTCCTGATAAGACCAGAGGAAAGGGCCTAAAGTTGACCCTTTTTTGGTCTTTGTGAGTTGACATATGGTAATAATGATGATCATTTTTTTTATGATCCTGAGCTATATGAAACTTTAGCAAATAACAAACTGATCCATCATTGTGGGGACATTGAAATTGAGCTTTTGAAATCTTTGAAATCCTTTTGAAATCCTTTCTCTACCCTTACTTCCTTACCTTTAATTAGCAATTTAAAGAAATACATGTTGGCATGTAGCGTGTGCTCAAAAGCCAGGAAGTAATAGCATAGTTATTAGCAGTAGGAATAAGGGGGTAAAGAGAGGCTATTAACATGGTATAAGGAGCTCATAAAGAGGAAGATGGAAAGATGAGATCCATTTATTCAGTCACCTCAAGTCAGTATTGATATGCCTTATAATTAAAAACAAAAATTGCTATTTGAGGATATCAGACAACAATGATTATGGTTTACTATATCAAATTGCTTGCCTTCTCAATGAAGGGAGATGAGAGGGGAAGAAGAAAGGAAGAGAAAGGAACATGGAAGTTGTTATTTTTGAAAAGGAATGCTAAAAATTATTTTAAAATGTAATTGGAAAAATAAAATATTTATTAAAAAAAAAAACAATGACTGTGGTTTAGTAACTACCTCAGATTTTTCAAGAGGATCCTTGATCTCGTCAAGAAGGACATTCCTGCCAATGATACAGTTCATAATGTATTCATAACATTTCATCTTGTGCTCCTCTTAATGTCCTCCTATAAATCTTACACAGTATGTATATCTAATGTGCTAGGGCCTCAGGATGAAAGTGGTGGTAGATGTTGCATAGAAGTTTACTGACCACTTTACCCTGGCCAGGTCGTTTTTCCTCTCTGTGCTTAAGTTTCTCCATCTGTGAAACGCATATAATAATAACATTTACCTCACAGTATCCAATGGAAAAGCATATGTCAAACTACTTGCAAACTATAATAGTCCATGATTTGTAATTCTACAGCATCACCAGAAGACTTATATATTTATAATACATATATACACATACTCCTGTGTATAAATGTATGTTTACATTCATATTTTTTAAAATAATCATTGATCTTTATTTTAGGAAGAAGCATGTAGTCATTTTTGATACATTATAATGTTCCATTGTGATTTCATCAAAATTTGTACTCTACCCAACAATTTAAATCACAACCCATTCATATCTGCATCTCCTGCATGTCTTTCTTCCGTGTCCTCCCATAAATGTACCATAAGGTGGGCAGCTCATGTGCTAGGGGCCTTCCTCATGTTCTCCTGACATGGACAGAATACAAG
The DNA here is from genome assembly GCA_028646515.1 of Pseudochirops corinnae. Lineage (NCBI taxonomy): Eukaryota > Metazoa > Chordata > Mammalia > Diprotodontia > Pseudocheiridae > Pseudochirops > Pseudochirops corinnae. The sequence goes on from JAQQSV010001629.1 coordinate 47,724, forward strand.
TGGGTCATTCAGGCAATCTATTCCTTATTTTCTTGATATAAACCCATATGTTGGAATGACATCTTTCATGTTGACTCCCTCATTTGATTCCTCATTTATTATATACTGAAGTATATTCACCATTGACCTATGGACCATATTCATTATACCCTGTAAATAAATTCTTTTTGGTATTCTAGTTATCACAAGATAATCTCCTGAGAGTTTGATTATTATGGTCCAGTCTTCTCAGTGATTACTTACTCTTGGGTTATACAAATATATGAAGGAACTTTAAATTCAGCAATGTATTCTCAGTACAGATTCTCAGTACAGAAGTACCCTCCACCAATGCAAGTGTCTATGACATAATAAATAAATATTTGGGAAGTTGCCTGAGGCACAAAAAAACTAAATGTCTGATAATGAGTGGCAAAGCTAGTTAGTTTCAGAAGTGGGATTTGAACTCCTCTTTCAGTGCCCTATTCACTGCGTCACTCTACGTTTCTACATCTAGGGTGAGACTACAATATCGAACTTGGTGTTCAACACAGTTCATCGAACTGTAAATCATAGTCAACTATGAAAACTTGAAGACATTTCACATGAAGATGATCTAAAATTCATTTAAATTTATCTCTAAAATTATACTTATATCTTAAGATTATTGTGTCAAGAATTCTAGGAATTCATTTCAAAAGTAATAAAACTCCACAGTGGCATTCAGTGGGCACTAAAATGGAAACTGCTAAGTTTCTTTATCCTATCTTATTTTGCTTGACTCTTTTACCCAATCTAGTGAATGTTGGAAATAAATAGCTTGTTTCTCAGACCCATGAGAAGGACTGATCTAAACCGATTTGACCATTTTTAGAACTCCCTTGATAGAGGGCAGGTGGTCTCAAATATACCTTTCCAAAGGTCATCAACTAAGTTAAATAAAAGGATTTGAGGAGTCAACAAAATAAACATTTAAGCAGAACCAACAATGCTAAAATTTTTAACATAAGATGTGACTGATAAGGAATATCTCATCCATGTAAAACGGAATAATCTGTACTTGACCTTTTGGGTAGAAAATTAGCAGGGGGTGGAGCCAAGATGGCAGCATAGGAGCAGCAATACCTCAGGTCCCACATAAACACCTCAATACCCATAAAGTATGACTCTAAACAAATTTTAAGGCTCTAAAATGCACACAAATACACCTCCCACTGAAGACAGCTCAGCTTATAGGGACCATCTCAGTGCTGGGAGCCAAAACCAGACCAGCTTGAAACAGCAGCATGGCCCCAGGGGCAGCCAGACAAGCCAAGCCAAGCCACAGCTGGAGCTTCAGGAGAGTGGATCAGTGGCAGTTGTGGCAGTTTCCAGAATTATTAAGCCATAAGAAAAAAAGGACTAAGTGAAAGGTCAGTGGATCTCAGCTAAAATTGGGCAAGAAAAGCCAGTCTGGCCAAACTGCCTCCAGGGCAAGAAAGTGGCAGAAGCAGAGGTCCTGCAGCCACCTCCACGTAGCTGCTTCAGACCTCCCAGCCTAGAGACAGCAGGGGGGCCAAGCAATTGTTTAGAGGCCAAGTGTTCTTGGGTTGAGCAGCCTGGATCCAGCTTGTGATCTTGGGTGGTGGTCCTGGGGTGTGTTTTCAGTGAGCCAAAGGTGGTGGGGGCTGCAAAAAAATGACAATCCCCTGATAGCTCTGGCAGCTGGGAAAACCCCAGCGATCTGGAACAGAGTTTTCCCCTCTGGAAGCATAGTTCCACAGAGCTAAAAAATCATTGACTGGACAACCATGAGCAGGAAAAGGAAGCAAAGTAAGAACAGCAACCAAACTCTAGATTCCTTCTTTGGGGACAAGAAGGATCAAGGCATGGAACATCTATCAATTCCACTTCAGGAATTCTACAGGGAACACAGAAGCACTGAGCAATCAACCAGCCCCTACTGAAGTATCTGAAAAACACTGACTATCCCTTGAGACAGAGGAGTTAGAGGACAGGAAGTAAAAGATTTCAAAGGTTCTTCTCATAATTGGGAGGAGTTGCACTTTTTCTTCAAAGGTAGATTTCATCTTGCTACTTAATATTTTATATTCTCTACTCCCTCCTCCCCACTGGCATATTTTTAAAGGGGAAAAAAGGGACAGAATTGAGTACTTAAGTGGATCTTGGAAACTAGCATAAAAAACAGGCACAGCTTTTTCTGAAGGGAGATTTACACAAATTTTTGCCACTGGGGATGAAACTTGGAGAAGACTTATTTTTTCCAGGATTGACACAAAATGCACATCAAAATGAGAACAAATCTTGAAGGAAAAACAACAACAACAAGATCTACTTACTGCTTTGACCATGAAAAATTCATCTCATTTGAATACGATAAAAAGAATCTGTAATGAATTGAAGACAATTGGCCATTTAACTGTATGCAATAAATTACATTGTTCCTGATAGACTTCTCTGCTTAAGAAAGTGCAATGTTGATCATATCAAATATTAATGAATGAAATTTGTAATATAATTTTGGGTATAGTGGGGGAATTGTGTTTTTAACCATCTAAAAGCAAGAACAAATAGAAACTGAGAGGGAGTCCTCAAAGTAGAGAATGAAACATACATTTTTTTAGGCATAGCAAATGTATGTGCTTTCTTTTGTTTGATAATGCTTACTTGTTAAAAGCATTTCTTTCTTTTTAAATTTGGAGGTGAGGATTAGAGAGAAGAGTGATGTGAGCCATAGTGTTTCAAAAATGAAAATTAAAAAGGAAAAATAGGGTCCTTGAAGACTTTTTTTAATGCATAAAAGAAAACAGAAGGAAGTTCAAAAGGAAACATAGACAAAAAGGACAGCTTTGAAAATAGCATATTAAAATCATCATACAATTTTTAAAAGAAGTTACATGTAACATGTATGATTTTACACAGAATCTTTTTGTTTTCTACTTTCTATGAGAAAATCTTTTTTATTGTTCATTAATTTCAAAATATAAAAAAGTTTAAAAAGAAATAAGAAACTGAGAGTCCTTGAAATCATCTCATAGACTTATAATTGTATTAATATTAACTTATTCTCCCAAAGAAGAAATTGCATATAATGGGTAAAGAGCCAAATAAATCTTAATTGCATATTTTCTGAAATTCTCTAAAAATGAATTTGAGTAATGGAATTTCTCAGTTAAAAAGGATATCAGAGGTCATCTAGAACAACTCAGAAGTAAAATATGAATTCCTTCAACAAAAATCTCAATAAGTGGATAATAATAATTCAACTTGATCCAGATAATCCCATGTGACCTTGAACCCCTATAGTAGTGAAGAATGTTATATCATCAAAAAGAACATTTCCTTTTCTGATAGCTCTAATTGTTAGGATGTTCCTTTTTAATATTAAACCAAAATTTATCCTCTTATAACATTTATGCTTTAACTTCATTTTGTCCTTTGGAATAATTTTCCATTTGAGTTCATTTCTCTTTCCCAAACATAATTACAAACTCTTAGAAAGCTGAGGTTACATCTTAAGCATTCCCCCAAAATGCCTTCCAAACAAAAGTAATCAATAAAATATTTGTTTATAATAATGACCCATATAAAATGTTTTTTTTTCAAGAGTTGGGTTTTTAAACATTTAGGGAACTTACAGCAGATTTCCCTTTACTAATGCAAATTGATGAGTCTTTCATAATTTATAGTATTGGCAAGTTACCTGGGACACTGAGAGGTCAAGTGATTTGTTTACAATTTCATAAGATACTCCATCCCCAAATCATCCTGAGGCTAAGGTTAGCTCTCCACCCACTATCGCACATTGCTCCTCAAAATTCTTGCAGTTGATTGTTATATTCTCCATCTGGCTTAGTAAATACCTGTTTGATTAAAAAAAAAAAAAGGACATAAGTAAATCAAAGTCCATCTTATAACCGAGGTTAATATTATTTTAAAGACTCTCAACAGAAACAATGAGCCAAATCCTTTCCAATGCCTAAATTATCTTATTTCTAGCTGTGTGACTGTCTAACTAGCTGTGTGACCACTTACCCTCTCTGAACCTCCTCAAATATCTTCTCAACAGGGGTGACTATATGGCCCAGTGAATAGAGCACCGGCCCTGGAGTCAGGAGGACCTGAGTTCAAATCCAGCCTCAGACACTTCACACACACACACACACACACACACACACACACACACACACAACTAGCTATGTGACCTTGGGCAAGTTACTTAATCACAACTGTCCTAGCTTCCCCTCTCTAAAAATAAAAGCAAAAATAAAATAAAATAAAATATCTTCTCTATAAAACAGAGTCAGTAATATTTGTGGTATCTCACAATATTGTCATGGGACGCATATGAGGAATGTATATGAAGTGTCTTGCAAATCTTAAAGCTATTTATAAATGTGAGCTAATATTATCATGTGTTTACCAAGAATAATAGGTACTGAGTAAATTAGAGTTCATTATTTCCTAAAATATAATCAAATTACTAGCTCATCGTATTTTAAAAAATTCTTCATTTCAAATAAGTTGTCCAAAGTACTCATTAAAGTATGATTTGACAATTGTCTTATAATCTTAGTGTAGATCATCTTTCAAATAGATATTGTTTAAATTGCTTTCCATAAAATGATTACCCAAATGGGAAAATGTTAATTTTCTAACAGATAATTCTGGAAATTTCATAATGGTATAGTCTTTTAAAACCAAAATTATATGTAGACACATTTAAAATGATAGTATGACACAGATTTGACTTTACAATGGTTAATATCTAGCAAATAAAACAAGTGACTAATAAGCCAAAGTAAGTTGTCTTTTCTTCATAGTTGATTAAAACCACTAGATTATTTCTATGTTATTGTTGTCATTTTTAGCTTATCTTCTTTTTTTAAAAATAAATTTATTAATTTATTTTCTTGTTTACATTGTTCATTTCCACGAGAATTTGAGTTACAAATTTTCTCCCCATCTTTCCCCTACCCACCACCCCAAAACAGCCATCCCACTGTATAGCCCCTCCCCCAATCTGCTCTCTCCTATGTCCTCCCACTCGTCCCTCTGACTTTCTGGTAGGGCAGGATGGATCTCCCTACCACAGTGCCCAGTTTATATCTTAATTTCCAATTAGATGTAGTT
>JAQQSV010001630.1:0-22827 GCA_028646515.1 Pseudochirops corinnae
ACTTTTCCTCCTGAACTAGGTAAATGATATGTTTGATTAAAGTAAGATTGTTAACCCATTTTGAGTTGCTTTCCTTTAGAAAAGCAGATCTAAGAACCTGTGCTAGTAGCCGCCCTAGGCATGCTAGGGTGCTTGCTGTTACACTATCCTCTACGTAATTTCTTATAGCACAATACTATTCTATCATATTCATATACTATAACTTGTTTATCCATTTCCCAATTCTTGGGCACCAAACTCAGTTACTAATTCTTTGCCAGCACAAAAAAGCTACTGTGAATATTTTTGTGTATTCCTAAAGGACAATTAGGTGGTATATTGGATAGAGTGACAGGTGTAAAGTCGGAAAGAACCAGCTTCCTGAGTTCAAAACTGGCTTCAGACACTTCCTACCTGTGTGACTCTGGGCAGCTCACTTAATCTTGTCAGCATCAGTTTCCTCTTCTGTAAAATGAGCTGGAGAAGGAAAGGGCAAACCACTCCAGTATCTTTGCCAAGAAAACCCCAAATAAGGTCACAAAGAGTCAGACACCACTGAAAAACAAATGAACAGCATCCTTAAATAGAATGATTTTTGCTTAAGACTAATTCCTTGCTTAACCCATCCTCTCTTTTATTTTCCCTCTCTAGTTTCTCCCATCTGTCCTGTGTCCCTAAAATGTATTTCTGTATCCAGGGTGTGGATGTGTGTGTGTGTGTGCGCGTGCGTGTGTGCGCGTGTGTATGTGTGTATTTTCCTTCTTTGATCTCTTTAGATGAGAACGGAGTTCAAGTGTCACCAGATCCAATCACCCCTTCCTTTCTGTATCAACCTCTACTTGTACACTCTGAGTATGTGTGATAATTTAATTTTTCCTTTCTCTTTCTCTCTCTCTCTCTCTGTCTCTCTCTCTGTCTCTCTGTCTCTCTCTCTCTCTCTCTGTCTCTCTGTCTCTCTCTCACTCTCTCTCCAACCCCCAGTGTATTCTTTTCACCCTAACAGTTCTTTTAAGACCACTCCAAAGCACTCTGTTTTATGAAAAGTCTGAGGGGATTCATGTATTATTTCCCCACTTCAGAATGTAAATAGTTTATCTTTGTTTAGTTCCTTTTTATTTTTTATTATTATTTTTTATTTTTCAAATTTTTCTTGATGTTGATGTTTGCACTTCGAAAGTTCTACACAAAGGCAGAGCCAAGATGACAGATTAGGATAGCCTCCCAACTGAACTGTCCTACCATTCCCCACCAGATAACTTTAAAAGAGCTCTTCAAATTAAATTTGGAGTGTCAGAGTCAACAAAAAGTCAGAGTGGGAAGTTTTCCTGACCCAAGAAAGCTTAGGAGGTCAGCAGAATTCTGTGTCAATGGAGTAGAGGCCTGTATGAAGTCCACACATGAAGCCACGGCAATAGCAGCCGCTGTAGCAGCAAAAGCAGTAGCTTTAGAAGCTCTTAATGCAGAAATGCTAGGGAGGTCAGAAAACTGGGCAGAAAAAAGATCATAGGACCATTTGATGGTATATTGGCAACCCTATCATCCATATGCAGTTCTGGATTACAGTTTGATCACAATGGATCAGGGACTCTGGTCACAGTTCCAAGGAAAAGAGGAACACTAGAGCATGCAGGTGGGGGAACCAGGGGCCTGAGCAGAGATCAGAGCACAGAACAGGAGAACAGTGACTACACTTCTCCCAGGATCACACCACCATGGAAGCACCAAAAACTTGCAGAAGCCCAGCGCTAGTTCTAAAAACAGCAGCATGGAAAAGCCTGAAGCATGAGAAAGTACCTCTTCACCCCCAAGAGGACAGAACCCAACTTTAACATAAAGTTCAAAGTCAAGAAATAGATTAGAAGCAAACAACAAAAAAAGAATTTAATCAAAAAAGCTACTGTGGAGGTAGGGAAGACCAAGACATGGACTAAGAAGAAGACCACATTGTGAAAAGAGCTACAAATGAAGCTGCAAAGAAAAATGCTAATTGGATCCAAGCACAACAAGAATTCCTTAAAAAAATTTAAAGAAAGAGACAAGATTGGTAGAGGAAAAATTGGGAAAAGAAATGAGAATGATGCAAGAAAATTATGAAAAAAAAATTAATGATAATAGTAAAAGAGGTACAAAATCTCACTGAAGACAATAATTCCCTAAAAATTAGAATTGGGCAAGTGGAAGCTAATGACTCCATGATGAGACATCAAGCATCAATAAAAACAAAGTCAAATAAAAAAAAAATAGAAGAAAATGTGAAAGATCACTTTTTAAAAACAACTGACCTTGAAAATAGATTGAGGAGAGATAATTTAAGAATTTTTGGGTTACTTGGAGGCCACGATCAAAGAAAGGCCGGGCATCATATTTCAAGAAATCATCAAGGAAAACTGCACTGATGTCTTAGATGCAGAGGGTAAAACAGAATTAGAAAGAATTCACAAGTCACATTCTGAAAGAGATCCCAAATGAAAATTCCAAGGAATATTATAGCCAAATTCCAGAGGTCAAGGACAAAATATTATAAGCAGTCAGAAGGAAACAATTCAGATATCAAGGAACTACAGCCAGTATAACACAAGATTTAGCAGCTTCCACATTAAAGAAATAGAGAGCTTGGAATGTGATATTCTGAAAGGAGATAGGATTACAACCAAGAATAGCCTACTCAACAACACTGAGTATAATCCCTCAGGGCAAAAAAATATGGAAATTTAGTGAAATAGAGGACTTTCAAACATCCTTATGAAAAACTAGAGCTGAATAGAAGATTTGGCATTCAAACACAAGACTCAAGAGAAACATAAAAAGGTAAACATGAAAGAGAATCATAAGAAACTGAATGAAGTTAAACTGTTTTCATTCCTGTATGGGAAGATGATACATGGAAATCCTAAGAACTTTATCATTTTTAGGACGTTTTAAAGGAGTTTACATAGACAGAGGCTTTGGGTGTCCAAAAAAATGAAGGGTTGAGAAAGAGGGATGCATTGGGAGAAGGGGGAAGGGAGAGGTAGAATGGAGCAAATTAGAGGAGGAAATAACTTTTTAAAGTTTAGTGAAAGATTTAACTAAATAAGGTATTTCCAGGCATTTAGTAATAGAACTAGAAGGAAAGCAGATGAAAAATGGAAGGGATCAGTGAAGATTTTCATAACAAATTCAGTTCACTGTCAAAGACAGTAGAGATGCTACATTTGAAAACTTGCATTGCAGTCCTAAATATGCTATATGATGAAGTAAAAATAGCTTTGAAGAAATTTTGAAAATAAATAACAAAGCTGAAGCTCACCAAGTATACACAAAGAAATTCCTCTTGGAGGTGATTCAGTTTCAGAGACACTGAGTCACTAAAAGATAATTTTAATTGATATTTTCTCTTTTACATCATACATATTTGTGCTATAATATCTTTACAACCCTTCTCAAAAAGATGCCCCCTCTATTGGTAGAAATAAGGAACATAGTTTAAAAAAATCTGACTTTACATGAAGCTGTGGCATTGATTAATATGGTATTTGAAAGAAGTGAAGATACCAAAATATAGATTAAAATTTTGGCCCTTTTAATTGCCAAAAATGTAACCTAGTGATTATTATTAACTATTAATTCATATGCTTTTTCTTCCATATATACAAATCTTTTATGCAAAAGATCAAAATAGGTATAGAAGCTATTAATCTAGGCATGCAAAGGAAACTGGTAGATTTCTGTACTGGTATTCTTAGGATGATACATATAGACCTGGAAGGGATCTTAGAGGCCACCTAGTCTAACTCCCTGGATTTACAGTTAGGAAAACTACAGTCCAGTTGTGCTGGGACCAATCTACTAGAGATTTCCTCCCCATTGCCAGTCCCTCAACACATATATACTCATCCTTATAATCATGGGTTAGGTACTCCATCCAGGATATGATTGACTCAGGAGTGGGTTCTTCCTGGGGACCTTTGCCTGTGTTGATGTGGCTTCCTTCTCACCTAGAGGCATCAAAAAAGTGCCACTCATATTGGGTTGGTGCCCTTCAACTTGGTCAGAAGAAAGCCATGTAATAATTTTTTTTCCAGACAAATACTGAAAATTAAAAATGATATAATTCTAGGCTCACATTACATGCTGTGGGCTTAGGCATAAAAGTGACTCATGCTTTTATACACAAATACATGTTTCATCCTAAGTTAAATTGCTACATTAGGACTAATTTATTCTCTTTTTTGAAACTGTTCAATGACCTTTGTATATCTCATTTCATCACAACATTGAACCTCAATAGGGTTTCGCAGTCTGGACTACCCCTAATGCCACGTAAAATACAAAGAAAGTGACAAAAGTGATTTTTGATCCTATGCTGTCTGAGTCTAGAACCAATGCCTTTTTCTTTGTATTATATTCTACTGAAGACCTCATATTTGCTGTCAAATAATTGACTCAGGCAGCTAAGTGGTACAGTGCATAGAGTGCCAGACCTGGAGTCAGGAAGACTCATCTAGCTATGTGACCCTGGGCAAGCACCTAACTCCTGTTTGCCTCAGTACCTCATCTATAAAATGAACTGGAGAAGGAAATGGCAAACCACTCTGGTATCTTTGCCAAAAAAGACCCAGAAAGGGTCATGAAAAGTTGGACACAAGTGAAAAATGACTGAACAACGAAAAATTGATTCAGAGGTGTAGATTCTGTTATACTTACTATTTTCCCACCATAAAATGAATTTTTCAAATTATCTTAATGTCCCGAATCCAACAAAGTCTGTCCCGTGCATATGATAAAAGCATTTAAAAAATCATGTAAAGAGACAAAATCAGAAGACTTTGACAAACTTCTGATCAAATCAAGTAAGGTAAAAATACTGGGGGACATATACTTGCCAAAGCATGTCCAGCACAGAGTTCAAGTTAGAGATAGATTCTTTATAGATAGTGAGATCCTCCAGATTTTCACTTTTGTTCACAATTTATCTTGTGCTGATGGATAGTGACAAACCTGGAACATTGCAGGAAATCCTAAATGACGTAAACTACTTAACTTTTTCCACTTAGAAAACTAAGTGACTGAAGGATTCCATGACAGACTGTGATATAAACTGGCTGCATAAGCCATTGCACGTGTCACACAGTGAACAGTGAGTTGGATGCAGATGTGAAAAGGAGTATTGCCCTTGGGAATTTATACACTTCTCTTAAAACCCCTAATTTTCCCCTGAAATAAAGACTTTATAACCAACATTTTCCCATTGTTGTTGGAATATTATCATCTCCAAAGAACTGAGGTTGAAGATCAGTGAAGTTGAAGGAAAAGGAGAATAGTTATCATGATTTTGAACAGGCTAAGCAGCATGATAAGTGAGGAACTATGCAAGGAAAACAATAGAAAGTATATTATCAGAGAAACATATTACCTGCCACCCTATCCCCCAGAAAAGATGAGTCTAGCTTATATTGGAGTGAATGATAACTAATTGACAACTTATGAACACCACTGATATTCTTGGGATGTCAAGAGAACTTGAGCAAGGCACCTAGCATCCTGCGTCGATCCCCTATGGTGGATATATGGGAAGACATGACCAATAATCACATAGGTTTGACAGGCATGGAAGGGTTAGGGATATTGTGGCAGGGATACACTTGTATTGATGAGTTCAAAGATCCATACTACAATAATGTAAATAAAGGTAACAATATAAGAAAATGGGATTCAGGTGAAATTCAATGACCATTGCTGGTTCCAAATGACTAATTCTGGAATATATTTCCTTTAACTCTGGAGAGAGATAGCAAACTCTGAAAGCAGCTGTTTGTACATGCTATCAGTCTTGATAGCAACATCAGACAACTTTCCTTAACTATGTGTATGTGTATGTGTGTACACATAGGGTAGGTAGGTGGCGTAATGTGTGGAACATCCTACTTGAAATCAGGAGGACCCAATTCTGGCCTCAGACACTTATCAGTTGTGTGATCCTGGGCAGGTCAGTTTCCTCATCTGAGAAATGGGCATAATAGCCTCTACCTCCCAGGATTGTTGAGAGGATCAGATGACATATTTGTAAAGACCTTAGCATAGTGCCTGGTACATAGTAAGTGCTACATAAATATTAGTTATTATTTTATTATTGTACTATACACATGTAGGTGCACACACATACACATGTGTGAATAGGCATATTCACAACCATGGAAGTCAATGATCAGGATATTTGTAATTTTTTTTTTTTCTGGAGAGATGATGCCTGTCATCTGGGATAGGTGGGGGGGGGGGGGAATTGAGAAAGTTGTGAGGATCTCATTCTAGAAGGAGCAATGCTGAGTGAAAACCTGATAAGAGGAAAGAGAGGTTTCTACCCTGCCCCTGCCTTCTACTTAATTATGTGTGTTTGTAAAAAAAATTTGCTAACAGACTACAAATTTACAAATGTTAAAAAACTGGCAAATGGCCAGATTTTTAACATGAATTTATGTAATATGAATTTAATGTGAATTTTACAAACACCTGTGACAAATCATATCTTTAAGTTGCCTGGTGGCCTTTGTTTGAGATGTGAAGGTGTGGAAGGGCAAGGACAGAGGGGCCTTTGTTAATATACGGGTAAAAACTAAAACTCTAGAGTATTGTTAGAGAGTTCTGCTCTGTAACTGGGAGCTATCAGAAGAACAATTTCATAAGCACAAATACTGACCTAGTTGCATAAATTTATCTCATGGGTAAGAACCAACTTACATGAATGCTGCTGTGGCTATGTCTATGTACTTGGATATGTGTATGCATAGTCATATGTATATAGAGGTATATACATATGTATACATACACACATATTATACCTGTAACAATATAATAGCTAAACAAAGCTGTCCAATACAATGGATTATGATTGAGAACACATATGGCATTCTGCAGACTTAGTTTGCCACCTGTCTACAGAGGGAAAGGAAATTTGTTCTGCCATTAGTAATCTGGAATCGACACTGATCAATGAATTTGGCCTGAATTTTATTTTCTTTTACTGTTGTTTTCATTTACATTATCATAATATGTTACTCGCTATATACCTATAGATATCTGTGTATATATAACTATGTAAACATATTTATATATACACAGATATCTATAGGTATATAGCTATATATATATGTAAACATATTTATATGTACAAACAATTTACCAATTTACCTGTACATATGTGTATACACACATATATACATTTACACATATACATTTATAACACATAATACACATATTCATATACACATATGCACATACATATACATATGTATATACATATACTTGTATACTTGTGGTATGTGGTGGGAAATTGCCAAGAAGTGATTGTGGTCTAAAAAGTGAAATACATCTTAAATAAAACATTAAAAAACAGTGTTTGTCCTTGGTCATTCCTAAAAATAAACACATAATAAATAGAAATTTAAATGAAATGGTGAATATATATATCAGAAGCACAGTTTTATGGAGGTGAGAGGTTTAACCCTAACCCTACCATCATATACAGAATGTTATTACTTGATTAACTTAAAAAAAAGAAAAAACACCTTTTTCCTCCTCCTCCTTGTGTATAGAATTCTGCTCCTTGCTTAGATCATCTCTCATTAGAAGTATTATCAATATATGGACCTGGAATTAGTTGCCTACTTCAACTTTTCTTCTTCCCTGTTTAACACTGATATAGAAAGACTGAGACCTTTAGAATGCTAAAACCAGAGTTAAACAAACAGAGTAAAATCTGGAAGGGGGTTAAGAAAATTTATCAGTCATTTTGACTGCTTAATTATTCTCACAAAATGAAAAAAAATTTAAAATAGGTGAGAAAATATGCTAATCCCACTGCAACTCTTCCTTTCTTGGTACTTAAAATGAACTTTTCATGTCATCCTAAATAAGGCTTCACCAGTTTGCTATAATAGGAAATCTACTTTGTACATGGCAAAACCTGAAATTGAGAAATTCTCTTACAACTCAGGACTCGTATTACATGTTGTAAGGTTGGGTACAAAAGTGACCCATGCTCTTACATACAAACACATGTTTCATCTTCCTCCACCCCTCACCCCCTTTCAAATATGCAGCTCTACCACAAAACAGCCTATTTTCTTGAGGGACCTTTATAGCTCTTGTGGGTTTTCTCCTCAAAGATGAAAGTCTTGTTTATGGATATAATAAAGGAAAAGACTTATTAAACTGAGGGCTTGTGGTGGAAGCAATGGAAAAGGGCCACAGCCTGGGACTAAAACAGATCTCAGAACTCCTTGGAGTCCAAACTTAAAACCATTGTCTACTGTAGTCAGGAATCTTAAAATGCTCATATTGCACAATACTGTTAATCAAAACCATATGATGTAAAGGCTCCACACAGTAAATAATTTGGTTTTTCTACTTTTTAGAAACCCACTTGTCCTTCCACAAAGAATTACAAATTGAATGTGTGGCTATCATTTTTCCTGTTATTAAATGTGGCTATTTCTAGGGTGAGAAAGAAGAGTCCTTACTTGACAGCTACATCCTAAATGGGAAATATATCAACAGGAACTACCCAACAGCTTTTTTCTGTGGTCTAGGGAATAGTCCTCTCTGCTGTTATCATCCTGAAACAGTTACACAGTGTCAGAGCAAGGTCCAGGCATCCTTTGGGCTACCCCTTTCATAAGCTTGTTGGTTTCTGGTACAATAATCTAATTTCAGGAGTTACATATTTTAAGGCTCTGAATTACCTTTCCTCCATAAAGCAGTGGGGTTAGGGTGGGAGAGAGATATAGGAGAATTAGGAAATAACAATTAGCAAACTCATGCATTGTGGGTGAACTGTTTCATAGGTGCATGAAAAAGGAGTAGAGAATCTAAAAACATCAATTTCTGGTTTTGGGAAATGGTGCATACTAAAGCATGGGGGTAAGGGAAAGACAGTAGGCTTTTAGGTAGGATCTGTTATATGCCAAGCACTGGACTAAGTACTTTTTATAATCATCTCATTTGATCTTTACAACAACCCTGGAATATAGGTATTTATTGTTATCCCCATTTTACAGCTGAGGAAACTGAGGCAAACAAGTTGAGTGACTTGCCAAGGGCCACACAACTAATAAGTATCTGCTAGAAAAGGTCAATTTGAACTCAGATTTTCCTGACTCCAGGCCCAGTGCTCTATCTACTGTGTCACCAGTTGCCATTAGACTAGGCATAAGATAATTAATTAAGTGTAAGTTTTTGGAGTTTTATTTTCAAAGAGCTTCCACGTAATTCTCAATTATAGAAATAGGCTTATTATCTAGAAGGAAGCATTATAGAATCTTTTAAAGCTAGAAGAAATCTTGTAACTCAATAAAAACATTTTCTTATTTGTCATACAGTGTGCATTTTTGAGATAATCCTATTTTTTGCAATATGCTTAATTAGATGCCCTTGGAAAACTTCAAAACACTTAAAAAAATTGAAAATCAACTGTTAATTCACATAGTAAGACCTCAAAAGTTCAAGCAAGCTGGATGGAAGCCACTCTAAATTAGTGAAAAACTTAAAATGTATATATTTGAGATCCCTGGGCCCATTAAATCTGGAAGACAGTTTCAGTCCCTTTTAAAGGCTGGCCTAACTTGTATGAGGGAAGGATATTGCTCCCACCATACCATGTCTCCAGTCTTGTTATTTTTTTGAAGATTTTTAAAATCCCAGTTAAATTTTGTATGAATGTACTTACCCTGATGTTTTAGCTTGTAAAAATCACCTTGTATCTTTGTCAAGACAATATGTTAGTTATCCCTGTAAGCCTTGTGTTATCTGCATATTTGACAAAGCATGACATCTAAACCTTTGTCTGTGTCATTGACAAAAAGGTTAAACTGCACAGGGTCAAGCAGAGACCCATGACTTGCTCCACTGGAAGCCTCAAATGGTTGAGTTTGACCATTTGGTGTGTTTCAAATCCAATTCATCTAGCCTACCCTGTCCATTTTTTTCCCAAAGAATAGCATGAGAGACTTTGTCAAATGCTTTGCTAAAATGTAGGTAAACTTTTTTTTCTATAGAATTCTCCAACCCTACAAATCTAGTTGAAAAAAAAAGGAAGTTAGTCTGACAAGATACTTTTTTGATGAAGCTGTGTTGACTCTTGTTATTTTCCTTTTATTATTAAAAAAATGTTCTATAGATATCTTTTGTTTTTACATCACAATCATTTATGGAAGGAAAAAAACCCACTTCCCCCACCTACAGATTGAACCCCCTCCCTTGTGACAAAAATAAATGAACAAAAATACCTTAATGCAGTGACAACATCTGATGACGGATACAACATTCTGCCTTAGTAAGCCTTCGCTGATCTGTTGTGAAGATGCTTCATTATATGTTAAATCAGGTTTTATTGAGTTATACATAGAGTTGAGTTTTTTTAATTTTCTTACAAACATACATATACATGTATATATGTACATTATATTTACTGTTAATTTCACTCTGCACAATTTCTTCTCATGATTCTTTAAATAAACCGCCTTTCCTCGTCAGCAGTCTCCTTGGTGTGTTGTTTCCCCCTAATTGAATGTAAACTCCTTAGGAGCTTCCTTTTTCATATTTGTATTCCTACTGCCTAGTGTATTGTCCAGAGCATACTGCATATTTAATAAATGCTTTTTAATTCATTCATTCTTCATAGTTTCAGGGCTTAATTCCATTATCACCACAAAAATGGAGTAGCTGGTCTATCATGCTAATTATGAGAGCATGTTTCCTAATTTTGTGCTTTGCTCAGTATCAATGATCAGAGTGTAATTGAAGAAAGTTATTTCTGTGGTTACAGCTTTCAAGGAATCTTGTACACCTTTGAAAGGCACTGTTTCAGAGGGTGAGTCCTTAAGGCAGTGTTTTGTTTTACCAAATCTTTTTTTTTTAAATCAGCAACAAACAATAAGCATTTGAACCATTTCTAAACCATGATGTCTGTTCTCTGACCATCTTCCTCATCCCCTTTTCACCAGAATTCAGACTTGACCTTGGGACTCTGGGTTCTAATAGGTGAGATTTTACCTCATTTTACCTAGAACTGAATGAGATCCAAAGTGTATCCATTTTGATCTTTACAGACAACACCCCCTTTTTCAGAATTATTTTCCTTTGTATTTTCAGAATTTATTTCCTGAGAGCTTCCCTTCTGTCCTTCATTGATTGATTGCCTTGCAGAATTTATCTTTCCTCTGCACCCTTTGAAATCTGCTTCCCCCAGATCTCTGGTGCATGTCATACTATGTCTGACTTTCTTCTCTCTTGCAGAGTCTGAGATGGAGGAATCATTTCCCCCAAGGGTTCCATCAATTCTCCTCCAACAACCAGTTTCTCCTTGTTGATCAGAATCAGATCTGGAAGAACATTTATCCTTGGTTTTCTTTTAACTTTTGAAGGATAAAAGTTTCATTGGATCAAACCAAGAAACAATTAATTGCTTTGCCATAGTGCCTTTGGCTGGGAGAGAGCCCCTAGAGATATTACTGAGTATGTTCAACCAAGAAAAGGATGTGGCCTGGTCATGGCTATATTGGTGTCCCTGAACTTTTAGATAATAAGTTCCCCAGCACATTGGGTTTGTCCTTCTTAGAAGACATATGGGAAAAAAGCAGAAAATTGTCACACAGAATGAGAAAATGTGAAGGGATTGTGATTTGTATTATAGAAGTAATTTTATACTGATGAAATAACAATCTGTCTTAATACCAGAGTACCAAGTCAATTTAAAAAAGTTCTCTTTACTTCAAATTTTTTTCAATAGTATTCTAGTTGGTAAAACTTTTTCTTCATAAGTAGAGCAGTAGTGGAAAGATCAATGGATTTGGAATCTGAGTATGTGAGGTTTAAATTCCACATCTGCCACTTATTATCTCTGTTACTTTGGACAAGTCATTTAATTTTTTCATTTAAAAGAATTAATTGTATTGTACTTTAGAGCTTGCAAATCACTTCACAAAAGTTGTCTCCTAGTCTCATAACAATCCTAGGAGTTTAGTACTATTATCGTCATCCTCTTTTTATGGCCAAGGAAATGGAGACAGCCAGAAGTCAAATGACTTGCTCAGGGTCACACAGCTTGTAAGGAGCTGAGACTAGACTTGAACTCAGGTGTTTCTGACTCCAGGACTCACACCAGCTGCTTCTGAGCTAGAGAGACTGGACTAAATACCCTCCAAGGGCCCTTCCAGGGCTAAATCTATGTGCCTCCAAACCTACTTTAGACCATTCAGTATGAATTCTCAATTAGTGGGTTCAAATTAATGAAGTATTCCCAGTCAATAAATAGTCTCAGTCAATAGTCCAAAAGAATGATAATAGTCAAGATTAAAAAAGTTTAACTTGTCGATTTGCCGATGGCCACAGAACAGAGCAACCAAATTATCTGACCCCTGACTCTCCTAGTTTACTATTCCAGCAAATCAGTGGCATTTTACCACCTTTCAAAGGACCTCTCCCTAACATTGTGTAAACCTTGTGGTTTTTCATTTCACAATCAGCACATTGATTAGTCTACTTCTCAAATTCAGAGGTCACTTTTAGTTTCTCAAACTTTCATGGGTAGTTAAATACAGCAGGCATGTTCCTTATGGCAAACTTTCAAAATGGAGAATTTATTGAAGTCAAAGACAAAAGACTTAGACATATAAAAGAGGGGGCCTGTTTCTATGAAAATGAAATAAGCCCAAAGTCATGACATAAAAAGAAAACAAATAAATCCATCTTGCTGGCTAAAGATTAACTGGTGTCATAAAGTAATTGCAACCTAGTGACAATTTTCTTTGATAATGTATCAACTGAAGCCCAATAAAACTGGTTGAATATTTCACACTTCTGCTTTTCTTTCTCTGTCCTTTAATGCAATGGCATTCTTTCAATGTGATGGTGTTACCGGAGTTTGAGAAATTTATGACTAAATAAACTAATTAATGTTTACTACCATTTTATCATGTGAAGGATGAAGAGTCAATAAACCTCAAAAGAAGCAATTGTTCTTTAAATGACATCTGTTTATATTAGAAGAGCAGGATTATGCAATGAGTTTTAAACAGGGAATGTTTTATTACTATTAGTTTGGGTCAAGGGTTAGTTATTTCTGTGAGCAAATGGAAATTGAAACAGAAATAATCCATGTTTTTCCTTAGAGGACAAGGACCTATAAGGTATCTAACTCTTAATTGCTTGGGGCCAAATAAAGGGATTATTATGAACTTTTCTCTTAATTCATTGACCAAATGTGTCACTGGGTTCAAAAAGGCAAACAGTGCAAAGCAATATCAGGAAATGGATTTAAAGTGACATAAAACAAATCCAGTTTCCTGAACTATAAAATGAAGAGAATAAACTAAAAGATTCCCTGAGGCACTACTATTAGCATAACAAACTTCAGGAATTAAATGCTGATTTAAAAGAAGAGGAAAAAATAAATTCATATAATAATTTAATAGATGAAAACTCAGTATTCATAACCACAAATGTAAATGTATTAAATATCCAATAAAATAAAAGAAGGCAGAATGGTTAAGAAAACAAAATAATTTGCTGAATACAAGAACAACACTTATAAAAAGAGTAACAAAGAAAATCAGGAGCTACATTATTATTTTTAGGTTTTATGAAATTGCATAAAAACAATTGATAATTCTGATTTTAGAATAGTTAAAATTTATATTGTCAACATACTGGTATGTTATGCTTAAAAGCAACTCAAGGACATTTAAGGATGAAACTGGAAGGAGACAACAAACAGAAAATGGTAAAATCTTCAAAGATTTTTTTTTTGCTTTTTGGAGGGGGGAAGGCAGGGCAATTGGGGTTAAGTGACTTGCCCGAGGTCAGAAGGTTAGTAAGTGTTAAGTGTCTGAGGTCAGATTTGAACTCAGGTCCCCCTGACTCAAGGGCTGATGCACTATTCGCTGTGTCACGTAGTTGCCCCAAATATTTTCATAACATGCTCTTTTAATTGTCAAGAAAAATGGAGTTGTAAAACTTGGACTATAACATCACAGTCTCTGATGTGTTTATAGAGGAGGTAAAAATGATTTTAAAAAGAAAAAATAAGAAAAGCAGCTGCATTAAATATCTTCTATGAACAAAAAAGTTGGATAATGGAGATAGATGATATATATGATACATATGGCAATTGTGGGGTAGTTGAGAGATTAATTCACAAGATGTATGAATGATGGAACTATGCCAAAGGTATGGATAAAATCCCAGAACTTAGTGAAAAAAAAAAAAGATGACAAAGATCAGTAACTACTGACCTGTATTTCCTACTTATCCATTAATAGATAATATTTTTTTATGAGAATAGTCTACATATATATAAAGGGTATCCTTGATGAATGTACAAATAGGGAACAGGTGATATTTTCTAGTAGACCACGTTTTTACCATCATACATTTGATTGAGATATCATACAAGGTCCTACTGTGAATGGTGAGTCTTAAAAAATGACCTATTAGAGCAAAATACTGCCTTAAATGTTCACTTCTAGCAAGCTTCTCCAGTGTATCAAACTTATATAAGATTACTTGAATGATGTGATAATAAATATGAACTTTTTTGATGACTCTCTGATCATTAATATTAGACAAGGTACAAAACAAGGATTCATCTGCTCACTAAAGGGGTTCGTGATTGCCATGGAGAAGATTCAGTGTGGAGTCTCACTTGAAGAAGGTTACTTTACATAGTATGAGGTTCTTCAGATGATCCTTCTGTTTATATATGACATTATGCTGGTTGTATCAAACCTCCTGAATCATTGGAGAGCATCCTGAACAAAATCTGTCAGTCAAACCATGACAACAGGGAAAATGTGAACGAAAAAATGCCTTATTATTTAGGTTATGTCATGCAGTTATATAATACAACATGTCCATCAGTATATCTCACCTAGATAGAAAATGAAAACATAGGATGAACTGGGCTCAGAATTAGAGGAAGATGAGAATAATTTGAATTGCCTGTGGAAAATTGCAAAGCTGCTTCAATGCAAAGCTCTGAAACAAAGACTCATCTTTCAGTACTAATATTTTACGTATGTTGTATGCTGACAAGCCATGAAACACAGATGATTACAGAAGAAAACAAAAAATTAGTGAAAATGAAAATGTAATTTTTTCCCATCCATATTCATGGACTCCCTGAATTCTACCTATGCATCAAGAACTGAATAAGAGTGCTCCGGGTCTGTGCTTGTCTGTTACTTACTAAATATTTTTTTATCAGTGACTCTAGCAATGATTTAAATGACATGCTTGTTAAATTCTTAGATTACACAAGACTGGGAAGGTGACAGAGGTGGCATTCAAAAAGTTCTTGATAGGTTAAAATATTGTATCTCATTAGATTATATTTAGTAGGAATAAATGTAAAGATAAAAATATCTGCTTCATAAATATAAGGTCCTCATGATGTCAAGATGAAGTGAAGAATGCTGGCATGTTTGGTGAACATGCTATTGTGAACATATGGGAGGATATCAGTCAGATTTGCATAGTATGGGCTCATATAGGTAGATTAAAATACTTACCATTGGAGGACATATTCACATTAATTAGATTATAAATTTGAGTATTTTAATAAAAGATAACGTTTACTATGAATTGCTTAGCATCTAAATTTTTAAAAGAAAAGATAAATGAATTGTAAAAGAGATTTTATACTACTGCAGCGAGTATTCTTTGGTTTTCTTCTCTCAGAGATAGACTGCAGGGTGCTACATTGCTCCCTCAGGTCTCTAGGGATTCTTTGAGGGGTGGAATGAAATACATCATTGAACCTGGAATGAGGACTTGAGCTAACAGTAGTTGGCAAAATTGTCTATCCACACATGTTTCATCCATTAATAGCCACAACTGACTAGCCCTTCAATTACATTTAACTACTTGTCTAGGTTTTACAAAGGAATGTCTGCTTCAGAGGAGGAGAACCAGGAGAGAGTAGAATCATAGATAGCTAAAGAGAAGAGTTATAGTGGAGAAGAGAGTGTTTAACAGGCTTGAAGGCTGGCAGAGAGGTCAAGAAGGATGAGGAATGAGAAAAAGGCTATTAGATTTGTCAAATAAAAGATTATTAGTAATTTTGGAGAGAGTAGTTTAATTTGAGTGGTGTGGTCAGAAGTTACACTGTAAAGTGTTAAAAGGAGAATGAGAAGAAAGCACATGGCAGCACTTATTGTAGAAAGCCTCCTCAAGGTGAATAACTACAAAAGGAGAGAGATATAGGATGATAACTATGGGGAATGGATGTATCAAGTGATGATTTTTTTTTGGAGGTTAAAGGAAATATGGGGATATCAGCAAGCATTAGGAAAGTAGTCAGTCAAAAGGGAGAAACTGATGATAAGTGAGAGAGTGAAGATGATAGAAGAAGTAGTCCAGTAGAGAAGACAACACTCCCGTTACATATCATCATCATGATCCCAGAAGCAGGGAGCCTCTATCATGGCGGGGGGAGGGAGTTGCATTAGCAGCACTCTGAGTATACTTACAGGGCCTGCATTTATTAACTAAGCCCCTGTTCTGATATAATAGCATGTCAATTATAGCAACCCTGCTATTCTATAGTACTTTAATATTTCTTTTAAAATTGGATAATTCTAACAGAAAAAATGACAGGAATATATAGAGGTTAACAGTTTGTTGAAAAAAATTATATTCAAGAGACCTATGATGGTTTCTGAGTGGAAATATTAGCAAATACACATGCATTTCATGTTGGCAAAAAAATCACTTGTACTAGGGCATAAAGAAATCCCAAATAAATTTTAAGAGCTGAAAATATTAAGCACATCCTTCATAGACTGTAACACAATGGAATAATAATGAATAACAGGGGCCATAAACAAACATTATAGATTTAAATGGAAACTAATTATGAAAATCATAAATAATAAATAGGTCAAAAACAAATCATATATCTATGCATATATTAAAAATAGAAAAAAAGAATTGAGTATGCAATTTAAAATATTTGAAAATCAGCAAACTTTAAAACTCCCCCAGAAGTACAAAATAAAAGATTTTGAAAATCAGAGGGGAAGCAGAAACAATTAAATGTAAAAATACATTGCACTAATAAGTAAGAGGAAGAGCTACTTTTTTTTTTTTTTACAAAAACATCATCCAAATCAATAAACCTTTAGCTAATTTGATGAAAAAAGATGAAATAAAAGTGCAACAATATAAAATTGACAAGGTGACTTTACAGTGTATAGAAGGGAAACAATTTTCAGAAACTACTACATACACAATTATTTGCTAATAAAACAGAATTTAAAGGAAATGGATGTTTAGTTACAAAAAAGACATTTGAAATCACAAAAATAGCAAAGAAGACTTGAAAGCCTTATCTCAGACAAAATAAAATAAGACACAATTCAGTTACTAAAGATCTTGATAGATTTACAAGTAAATACTTATCTTTAAAAAATTATTTTATTTTTTATTTTAAAAATTATTTAGTATTTCATTTACCCCAATTATATGGAAAAGCAATTCTTTAGCAATCATTTCTAAAACTTTTGAGTTCCGAATTGTCTCTCTTCCTCCCTCCTACACCGCCCCCCATTGAAAAGGCAAGTAAATTGATATAGGTTATACATGTATAGTCATGCAAAACATTTCCATATTAATCATGTTGTGAAAGAAAACATAGAACAAAAAATAAAGTAAAAAATGTATCTTCAGTCTGTATTCGGACACTATCAGTTCCTTCTCTGGGAATGGGTAACATTTTTCATCATAAGTCCTTCAGAGTTGTCTTGAATCACTGTATTGCTGAGAATAGCTAAGTCATTCACAACTAATCATCTTACAACATTACTTTTACTTTGTACAAAACACATTTCACTTTGCGTCAGCTCATACAAGCCTTTTTTTTTTCTGAGAGCACCTGCTCATCATTTCTTATAGCACAATAGTATTCCATCATAATCACATACCATGGTTTGTTTAGTCATTCCCCAGTTGATGGGCACTCCCTCAATTTACAGTTCTTTGCCACCAGAAATGAACTGCTATAACTATTTTTGTACATTTAGATCCTTTTCCTTTTCTTTTAAATCTCTTTTGAGATACAGACCTAGTAATGGTATTGTTAGGTCAAAGGATATTTATGGTTTTACAGCAATTTTGGCATAGTTCCAAATTGCTCTCCAGAATGGTTGAATCAGTTCACAACTCCACCCACATTGTATTAATTCTAATTTTTTCCCACATACCCTCAAACACTGGTCATTTTCTTTTTCTGTCCTATTAGCCAATCTGGTAGGTATGAGGTAGTACCTCAGAATTGTTTTAATTTGTATCTCAACAATAAATAGTGATTTAGAACATTTTTTTTCATATAGCTATAGATAGCCTTGACTATTTTGTCTGAAAACTGTTCATATCTTTTGGTCATTTATCAGTTGGGGAGTGCTCTTACTTTTATAAATTTGACTCATTTAAAAAATGAGAGTGAAAATAGCATTTTTTTAAATCAGAGAGACTTGCTTCAAATTATTTTTCACAGTTATGATTGCTAAATGTAATTCCCTCTATCCTATTCCCCCCACCTCATTGAATTCCATATCTCTTAAAAGATAATTTATACCTTTGCCACATATTTATTAATAATATTGTTGCCAATTTTAAAAATAAAATTTTAGCACAGGAACTATAGCAACATGTTTTAAAAAATCATTATTGACAGCATTTATGTCAGTGATATAAAAAGGTATTTAAATATGAGGAAAGAAGAATAATAAATAATATTTTAAAAAACTCCACATATTTATCTTAATAGAAAAAGCATTGAAAAAATACATTTGTTTACATAAAGGTACTTTAAAAGCATAGACAGAAGATCTCTTTTTTGATACAATCAATAGAATATATTTCTAAAAGCAAAAATTATTTATGATATAGAAAGAGTAGAAATATTCTCAGTTCAGGAGTTTATGAAAAAAATTACATTCCCATTATTATTTGAGATAGGTTTCTCTCTATTATATTTTACATGTTGATAATACAAGAGAAAATACTCAAATAAATTTTGGCAAACATGAAGCAAATAATCATCATTTGAAGTTGATTTAGAGGTTTATTTATTTAAATCTAGAAAATCAGCAAATAGGGCCCGGAAGACCTAGGGGTGGTGCTTGGAGGCCCAGGTGGTGCATGGAGGCACCAGACGAAGTGGCACATGAAGGCCTGGATGAGGCCTGGTCAGTGTGGTGGCAAGTTGATCCACCTGCTGCAAGGGCTGTTCCCAGACCTGTCGCTGCAGGGCGGGGATTTGATGAAGCTGGGTGAGAGACAAATGCGGGGTCCCCTGCAGTGGCAACAGCTATTCCTGGGATTACCAGCCCACAGCCTGGAAATTTGAAAAGCCCCTATCTGAACTTCCAGGGACCAGGATGGCAGAGTGAACCTCAGCTGCTCCAATCCCCTGACTCTGACCCTGAAAACACAGTAATTATTGCCCCAGAGCAAAACTTTAAACAGTAAAGGCTTGTGAGCTTTAGGAGAAGGGCATGACTAAAGCCCTGCCTCAAAATGGGTAAAAGACAGCAAAGACAAAGACTCTAGAATCCTATTGTGGGAGGAACCAAATTCAGAAGGAGACAGTATGGACTCCCCACCCACAGCTGAAGCCTCAGCAGGGAACATGAACTGGTCTCTCAAGCACAGAAAGCATTCCCAGATGAGCTCAAAAAGAACTTTGAAAACCAAATTAGAGAGGTAGAAGATAAAATGAATAATTCTTTTAAAATCAAAATTTTGAAATTAGAAAAACATTACAATAAAGAAAATAGCTCCTTAAAAAGAAAAATGTGTGAAATGGAAAAAAAGCATATGGAAAAGGAGCTTCAAAAACTGAGGAAAATAATTTGCTAAAAATTAGAATCAACCAAATTGAAGCTAATGATTTTTTGAGGCACCAAGAATCAGTCAAATAAAACATCAAGAATGAAAAATTAGAAAAAGAGGTAAAATATCTCAAGGGAAAAATAACTAACCTGGAAAACAGATTCAGGAGAGATAATCTAAGAATTATTGCTCTACCAAAAAATCATGATGGAAAAAAGAGCCTGGACAACATCTTTCAAGAGCTCATCAGGGAAAACTGCCCTGAGATCCTAGAACCAGAAGGTAAAATAGAAATCGAGAGAATCTACCAGATACCTCCTGAAAGGGATCCCAAATTGAAAACTCTGCAAAATGTTGTAGCCAAATTCTGGAACTATCAGGTAAAGGAGAAAATACTGCAAGCATCCAGAAAGAAACAATTCAAATATCGTGGAACTACAGTGAGGATCACACATGATCTGGCAGCTTCTGCATTGAAAGATCTGAGAGACTGGAATGTGATATTTCGCAAGGCAAAAGAGCTCAGGTTACAACCAAGGATCAGCTATCCAGTGAAGCTGAGCATAATATTCCAGGCAAGGAAATGGTTATTCAATGATGTAATGGACTTCCAGACCTTCCTGATGAAAAAGCCAGAGCTCAATGGAAAATTCAACCTCCAATTACAAGACTCATGAGAGACATAGAAAGGCAAATAGGGAAAACACACACACACACAACTTGTTATCTAATAACTGCAAACTGTCTACATCCCTATATTGGAAGCTAATACTTATTAATATTGAGAATTCTATACTTATGGCAACTCCTAAAAGCAATATATATAAATAGAGGGTGTGGGTATAAATTAAACAAAATTGTGATTAAAAAAAAACCTTGTTAAGGGCTGCAAAGGGACTGCAATAGAAGAAAAGGAAAGAATGAACCAGAAAAGGGTAAATTATGCCACACAAAGAGGCATAAAAATGTTATAGTAGAGGGAAAGAAGGAGGTGAGATGAACATTATATGAGCTTCACCCTCATTGGTTCTGTTATAAGGAGGGAATAACATAATCAGTTAAATATAGGACTCTAGTGAGAAGAGACATAAAACCTATCATAATAGAGGGAAAGAGGGGAGGGAGAGGAGCATCGCATGAAATTTATTCTGATCAATCTTGGTTCAAGGACGAAATAACGTTCAACATTAAATATAAAAATCTATCATGCCCTAAGGCAGTGGTGGGGGGAAGAGCTACGAAAAGGGGGTGGGTGATTAGAAGGGAGAGAAGAAGTAGTAAGGGCGATGGGTAGGAAAAGGGAGGGGGGCTGATAAGGAGGGAATACTGAGGAAGGCAGCGGTCAAAAGGAAAAATCTTAAGGAGGGGAAGGAAGAAGGGGAAAATAAAACCATAAACAGGAGAGGGAACAGGATAGAGGGAAAGATACAGATAGTAATCATAACTATGAATGTGAATGGGATGAACTGTCACATAAAAAGGAGGCAGATAGCAGCAAGGATTAAAAACTATAATCCTACAATATGCTGTTTATAAGAAACACATCAGAAACAGAAATACACACAGGCTAAAGGTAAAAGGCTGGAGTAAAATATATTATGCCTCAGCTGAAGTAAAAAAAAAAAAAGCAGGGGTAGCAATCCTTCACTTGGACAAAGCAAAAGCAAAAATGGATCTAATTAAAAGAGATAAGGAAGGAAACTATGTTTTGCTACAAGGCACCATTGAAACTGAAGCAATATCATTACTAAACATTTATGCATCAGGTAGTACAGCATCCAAATTCTTAAAGGAGAAGTTAAGGGAGTTAGAGGAAGAAATAGATAGCAAAATTGTACTAGTGGGGGACCTCAATCTTCCTCTCTCTGAACTTGAAAATCTAACCTCAGAATAAACAAGAAAGAACTTAAGGAGACAAATAGAATCTTAGAGAGGAGAGATATGGTAGACCTCTGGAGAAAATTGAATGGGGATAAAAAGGAATATACTTTTCAGTGGTACATGGTACATACACAAAAAAATTGACCATATACTAGCGCATAAAAACCTCACAATTCAGTGCAGAAGGGCAGAAATATTAAATGCATACTTCTCAGATCATGATGCAATAAAAATTATATGTAACAAAGGGCCATAGAAAGATAGACTAAAACTAAGTGGAAACTAAATAACTTAATCTTAAAGAATGAGTGTCTCAAACAAGAAAGTATAGGAACAATAAGTAACTTCTTTTAAGAGAATGACAATAATGACACAATATACCAAAACTTGTGGAATAGAACAAAAGCAGTTCTTAGGGGAAGTCTGATATCCCTGAATGCATGCATAAATAAAATAGAGAAAATGGAGGTCAATAAATTGGGCATGCAACTCAAAAAGTTTGAAAAATAACAAATTGAAAATTCCCATTTAAATGCTAAATTAAAAATAATGAAAACCAAAGGTGAGATTAATAAAATTGAACTTAGGAAAACTATTGAATTAATAAATAAAACTAAGAGCTGGTATTATGAAAAAAACAATAAAATTGGCAGATCCTTAGCCAATATGATAAAAAAAGAAAGAAGAAAACCAAATTACAAGTATCAAAAAAGAAAAGGATGAATCTACCTCCAATGAAGAGGAAATTAAAACAATAATTAGGAATTATTTTGCCCAATTGTATGCACATAAATTTGACAATTTTAGTGAAATGGATGAATAGCTACAAAAATATAAATTGCCCAGATTAACTGAAGAGGGAGTAAATTACTTAAATAACTCCATCTCAGAAAAGGAAATTGAACAAGCCATCAATGAACTACCTAGGAAAAAATCTCCAGGGCCAGACGGATTTACTAGAGAATTCTAGCAAACATTTAATGAACAATTGACTCCAATGCTTTACAAACTATTCAGGAAAATTGGAGAAGAAGGAATCCTACCAAATGCTTTTTATGACACAAATATGGTACTGATACCTAAATTGGGAGGAGACAAAAC
>JAQQSV010001630.1:29806-52832 GCA_028646515.1 Pseudochirops corinnae
CTGCATCAATTGAGATGATCATATGGTTTCTGCTAGTTTTGTTGTTGATGTGATTGTACTGATCATTTTCCTGATAATCCTACCTGATCAAAGTGTATGATTTTCTTGAAGATTTTGCTGTAATCTTTTTGCTAATATTTTATTTAGAATTTTTGCATCTATATTCATAAGGGAAAGTGGTCTGTAATTTTCTTTCTCTGTTTTGTCTCCTCCCAATTTAGGTATCAGTACCATATTTGTGTCATAAAAAGCATTTGGTAGGATTCCTTCTTCTCCAATTTTCCTGAATAGTTTGTAAAGCATTGGAGTCAATTGTTCATTAAATGTTTGCTAGAATTCTCTAGTAAATCCGTCTGGCCCTGGAGATTTTTTCCTAGGTAGTTCATTGATGGCTTGTTCAATTTCCTTTTCTGAGATGGAGTTATTTAAGTAATTTACTCCCTCTTCAGTTAATCTGGGCAATTTATATTTTTGTAGCTATTCATCCATTTCACTAAAATTGTCAAATTTATGTGCATACAATTGGGCAAAATAATTCCTAATTATTGTTTTAATTTCCTCTTCATTGGAGGTAGATTCATCCTTTTCTTTTTTGATACTTGTAATTTGGTTTTCTTCTTTCTTTTTTTATCATATTGGCTAAGGATCTGCCAATTTTATTGTTTTTTTCATAATACCAGCTCTTAGTTTTATTTATTAATTCAATAGTTTTCCTAAGTTCAATTTTATTAATCTCACCTTTGGTTTTCATTATTTTTAATTTAGCATTTAAATGGGAATTTTCAATTTGTTATTTTTCAAACTTTTTGAGTTGCATGCCCAATTTATTGACCTCCATTTTCTCTATTTTATTTATGCATGCATTCAGGGATATCAGACTTCCCCTAAGAACTGCTTTTGTTCTATTCCACAAGTTTTGGTATATTGTGTCATTATTGTCATTCTCTTAAAAGAAGTTACTTATTGTTCCTATACTTTCTTGTTTGAGACACTCATTCTTTAAGATTAAGTTATTTAGTTTCCACTTAGTTTTAGTCTATCTTTCTATGGCCCTTTGTTACATATAATTTTTATTGCATCATGATCTGAGAAGTATGCATTTAATATTTCTGCCCTTCTGCACTGAATTGTGAGGTTTTTATGCGCTAGTATATGGTCAATTTTTTTGTGTATGTACCATGTACCACTGAAAAGTATATTCCTTTTTATCCCCATTCAATTTTCTCCAGAGGTCTACCATATCTCTCCTCTCTAAGATTCTATTTGTCTCCTTAAGTTCTTTCTTGTTTATTCTGAGGTTAGATTTTCAAGTTCAGAGAGAGGAAGATTGAGGTCCCCCACTAGTACAATTTTGCTATCTATTTCTTCCTCTAACTCCCTTAACTTCTCCTTTAAGAATTTGGATGCTGTACTACCTGATGCATAAATGTTTAGTAATGATATTGCTTCAGTTTCAATGGTGCCTTGTAGCAAAACATAGTTTCCTTCCTTATCTCTTTTAATTAGATCCATTTTTGCTTTTGCTTTGTCCAAGTGAAGGATTGCTACCCCTGCTTTTTTTTTTTTTACTTCAGCTGAGGCATAATATATTTTACTCCAGCCTTTTACCTTTAGCCTGTGTGTATTTCTGTTTCTGATGTGTTTCTTATAAACAGCATATTGTAGGATTATAGTTTTTAATCCTTGCTGCTATCTGCCTCCTTTTTATGTGACAGTTCATCCCATTCACATTCATAGTTATGATTACTATCTGTATCTTTCCCTCTATCCTGTTCCCTCTCCTGTTTATGGTTTTATTTTCCCCTTCTTCCTTCCCCTCCTTAAGATTTTTCCTTTTGACCGCTGCCTTCCTCAGTATTCCCTCCTTATCAGCCCCCCTCCCTTTTCCTACCCATCGCCCTTACTACTTCTTCTCTCCCTTCTAATCACCCACCCCCTTTTCGTAGCTCTTCCCCCCACCACTGCCTTAGGGCATGATAGATTTTTATATTTAATGTTGAACGTTATTTCGTCCTTGAACCAAGATTGATCAGAATAAATTTCATGCGATGCTCCTCTCCCTCCCCTCTTTCCCTCTATTATGATAGGTTTTATGTCTCTTCTCACTAGAGTCCTATATTTAACTGATTATGTTATTCCCTCCTTATAACAGAACCAATGAGGGTGAAGCTCATATAATGTTCATCTCACCTCCTTCTTTCCCTCTACTATAACATTTTTATGCCTCTTTGTGTGGCATAATTTACCCTTTTCTGGTTCATTCTTTCCTTTTCTTCTATTGCAGTCCCTTTGCAGCCCTTAACAAGGTTTTTTTTTAATCACAATTTTGTTTAATTTATACCCACACCCTCTATTTATATATATTGCTTTTAGGAGTTGCCATAAGTATAGAATTCTCAATATTAATAAGTATTAGCTTCCAATATAGGGATGTAGACAGTTTGCAGTTATTAGATAACAAGTTGTGTGTGTGTGTGTTTTCCCTATTTGCCTTTCTATGTCTCTCATGAGTCTTGTAATTGGAGGTTGAATTTTCCATTGAGCTCTGGCTTTTTCATCAGGAAGGTCTGGAAGTCCATTACATCATTGAATAACCATTTCCTTGCCTGGAATATTATGCTCAGCTTCACTGGATAGCTGATCCTTGGTTGTAACCTGAGCTCTTTTGCCTTGCGAAATATCACATTCCAGTCTCTCAGATCTTTCAATGCAGAAGCTGCCAGATCATGTGTGATCCTCACTGTAGTTCCACGATATTTGAATTGTTTCTTTCTGGATGCTTGCAGTATTTTCTCCTTTACCTGATAGTTCCAGAATTTGGCTACAACATTTTGCAGAGTTTTCAATTTGGGATCCCTTTCAGGAGGTATCTGGTAGATTCTCTCGATTTCTATTTTACCTTCTGGTTCTAGGATCTCAGGGCAGTTTTCCCTGATGAGCTCTTGAAAGATGTTGTCCAGGCTCTTTTTTCCATCATGATTTTTTGGTAGAGCAATAATTCTTAGATTATCTCTCCTGAATCTGTTTTCCAGGTTAGTTATTTTTCCCTTGAGATATTTTACCTCTTTTTCTAATTTTTCATTCTTGATGTTTTATTTGACTGATTCTTGGTGCCTCAAAAAATCATTAGCTTCAATTTGGTTGATTCTAATTTTTAGCAAATTATTTTCCTCAGTTTTTGAAGCTCCTTTTCCATATGCTTTTTTTCCATTTCACACATTTTTCTTTTTAAGGAGCTATTTTCTTTATTGTAATGTTTTTCTAATTTCAAAATTTTGATTTTAAAAGAATTATTCATTTTATCTTCTACCTCTCTAATTTGGTTTTCAAAGTTCTTTTTGAGCTCATCTGGGAATGCTTTCTGTGCTTGAGAGACCAGTTCATGTTCCCTGCTGAGGCTTCAGCTGTGGGTGGGGAGTCCATACTGTCTCCTTCTGAATTTGGTTCCTCCCACAATAGGATTCTAGAGTCTTTGTCTTTGCTGTCTTTTACCCATTTTGAGGCAGGGCTTTAGTCATGCCCTTCTCCTAAAGCTCACAAGCCTTTACTGTTTAAAGTTTTGCTCTGGGGCAATAATTACTGTGTTTTCAGGGTCAGAGTCAGGGGATTGGAGCAGCTGAGGTTCACTCTGCCATCCTGGTCCCTGGAAGTTCAGATAGGGGCTTTTCAAATTTCCAGGCTGTGGGCTGGTAATCCCAGGAATAGCTGTTGCCACTGCAGGGGACCCCGCATTTGTCTCTCACCCAGCTTCATCAAATCCCCGCCCTGCAGCGACAGGTCTGGGAACAGCCCTTGCAGCAGGTGGATCAACTTGCCACCACACTGACCAGGCCTCATCCAGGCCTTCATGTGCCACTTCGTCTGGTGCCTCCATGCACCACCTGGGCCTCCAAGCACCACCCCTAGGTCTTCCGGGCCCTATTTGCTGATTTTCTAGATTTAAATAAATAAACCTCTAAATCAACTTCAAATGATGATTATTTGCTTCATGTTTGCCAAAATTTATTTGAGTATTTTCTCTTGTATTATCAACATGTAAAATATAATAGAGAGAAACCTATCTCAAATAATAATGGGAATGTAATTTTTTTCATAAACTCCTGAACTGAGAATATTTCTACTCTTTCTATATCATAAATAATTTTTGCTTTTAGAAATATATTCTATTGATTGTATCAAAAAAGAGATCTTCTGTCTATGCTTTTAAAGTACCTTTATGTAAACAAATGTATTTTTTCAATGCTTTTTCTATTAAGATAAATATGTGGAGTTTTTTAAAATATTATTTATTATTCTTCTTTCCTCATATTTAAATACCTTTTTATATCACTGACATAAATGCTGTCAATAATGATTTTTTAAAACATGTTGCTATAGTTCCTGTGCTAAAATTTTATTTTTAAAATTGGCAACAATATTATTAATAAATATGTGGCAAAGGTATAAATTATCTTTTAAGAGATATGGAATTCAATGAGGTGGGGGGAATAGGATAGAGGGAATTACATTTAGCAATCATAACTGTGAAAAATAATTTGAAGCAAGTCTCTCTGATTTAAAAAAATGCTATTTTCACTCTCATTTTTTAAATGAGTCAAATTTATAAAAGTAAGAGCACTCCCCAACTGATAAATGACCAAAAGATATGAACAGTTTTCAGACAAAATAGTCAAGGCTATCTATAGCTATATGAAAAAAAATGTTCTAAATCACTATTTATTGTTGAGATACAAATTAAAACAATTCTGAGGTACTACCTCATACCTACCAGATTGGCTAATAGGACAGAAAAAGAAAATGACCAGTGTTTGAGGGTATGTGGGAAAAAATTAGAATTAATACAATGTGGGTGGAGTTGTGAACTGATTCAACCATTCTGGAGAGCAATTTGGAACTATGCCAAAATTGCTGTAAAACCATAAATATCCTTTGACCTAACAATACCATTACTAGGTCTGTATCTCAAAAGAGATTTAAAAGAAAAGGAAAAGGATCTAAATGTACAAAAATAGTTATAGCAGTTCATTTCTGGTGGCAAAGAACTGTAAATTGAGGGAGTGCCCATCAACTGGGGAATGACTAAACAAACCATGGTATGTGATTATGATGGAATACTATTGTGCTATAAGAAATGATGAGCAGGTGCTCTCAGAAAAAAAAAAGGCTTGTATGAGCTGACGCAAAGTGAAATGTGTTTTGTACAAAGTAAAAGTAATGTTGTAAGATGATTAGTTGTGAATGACTTAGCTATTCTCAGCAATACAGTGATTCAAGACAACTCTGAAGGACTTATGATGAAAAATGTTACCCATTCCCAGAGAAGGAACTGATAGTGTCCGAATACAGACTGAAGATACATTTTTTACTTTATTTTTTGTTCTATGTTTTCTTTCACAACATGATTAATATGGAAATGTTTTGCATGACTATACATGTATAACCTATATCAATTTACTTGCCTTTTCAATGGGGGGCGGTGTAGGAGGGAGGAAGAGAGACAATTCGGAACTCAAAAGTTTTAGAAATGATTGCTAAAGAATTGCTTTTCCATATAATTGGGGTAAATGAAATACTAAATAATTTTTAAAATAAAAAATAAAATAATTTTTTAAAGATAAGTATTTACTTGTAAATCTATCAAGATCTTTAGTAACTGAATTGTGTCTTATTTTATTTTGTCTGAGATAAGGCTTTCAAGTCTTCTTTGCTATTTTTGTGATTTCAAATGTCTTTTTTGTAACTAAACATCCATTTCCTTTAAATTCTGTTTTATTAGCAAATAATTGTGTATGTAGTAGTTTCTGAAAATTGTTTCCCTTCTATACACTGTAAAGTCACCTTGTCAATTTTATATTGTTGCACTTTTATTTCATCTTTTTTCATCAAATTAGCTAAAGGTTTATTGATTTGGATGATGTTTTTGTAAAAAAAAAAAAAAGTAGCTCTTCCTCTTACTTATTAGTGCAATGTATTTTTACATTTAATTGTTTCTGCTTCCCCTCTGATTTTCAAAATCTTTTATTTTGTACTTCTGGGGGAGTTTTAAAGTTTGCTGATTTTCAAATATTTTAAATTGCATACTCAATTCTTTTTTTCTATTTTTAATATATGCATAGATATATGATTTGTTTTTGACCTATTTATTATTTATGATTTTCATAATTAGTTTCCATTTAAATCTATAATGTTTGTTTATGGCCCCTGTTATTCATTATTATTCCATTGTGTTACAGTCTATGAAGGATGTGCTTAATATTTTCAGCTCTTAAAATTTATTTGGGATTTCTTTATGCCCTAGTACAAGTGATTTTTTTGCCAACATGAAATGCATGTGTATTTGCTAATATTTCCACTCAGAAACCATCATAGGTCTCTTGAATATAATTTTTTTCAACAAACTGTTAACCTCTATATATTCCTGTCATTTTTTCTGTTAGAATTATCCAATTTTAAAAGAAATATTAAAGTACTATAGAATAGCAGGGTTGCTATAATTGACATGCTATTATATCAGAACAGGGGCTTAGTTAATAAATGCAGGCCCTGTAAGTATACTCAGAGTGCTGCTAATGCAACTCCCTCCCCCCGCCATGATAGAGGCTCCCTGCTTCTGGGATCATGATGATGATATGTAACGGGAGTGTTGTCTTCTCTACTGGACTACTTCTTCTATCATCTTCACTCTCTCACTTATCATCAGTTTCTCCCTTTTGACTGACTACTTTCCTAATGCTTGCTGATATCCCCATATTTCCTTTAACCTCCAAAAAAAAATCATCACTTGATACATCCATTCCCCATAGTTATCATCCTATATCTCTCTCCTTTTGTAGTTATTCACCTTGAGGAGGCTTTCTACAATAAGTGCTGCCATGTGCTTTCTTCTCATTCTCCTTTTAACACTTTACAGTGTAACTTCTGACCACACCACTCAAATTAAACTACTCTCTCCAAAATTACTAATAATCTTTTATTTGACAAATCTAATAGCCTTTTTCTCATTCCTCATCCTTCTTGACCTCTCTGCCAGCCTTCAAGCCTGTTAAACACTCTCTTCTCCACTATAACTCTTCTCTTTAGCTATCTATGATTCTACTCTCTCCTGGTTCTCCTCCTCTGAAGCAGACATTCCTTTGTAAAACCTAGACAAGTAGTTAAATGTAATTGAAGGGCTAGTCAGTTGTGGCTATTAATGGATGAAACATGTGTGGATAGACAATTTTGCCAACTACTGTTAGCTCAAGTCCTCATTCCAGGTTCAATGATGTATTTCATTCCACCCCTCAAAGAATCCCTAGAGACCTGAGGGAGCAATGTAGCACCCTGCAGTCTATCTCTGAGAGAAGAAAACCAAAGAATACTCGCTGCAGTAGTATAAAATCTCTTTTACAATTCATTTATCTTTTCTTTTAAAAATTTAGATGCTAAGCAATTCATAGTAAACGTTATCTTTTATTAAAATACTCAAATTTATAATCTAATTAATGTGAATATGTCCTCCAATGGTAAGTATTTTAATCTACCTATATGAGCCCATACTATGCAAATCTGACTGATATCCTCCCATATGTTCACAATAGCATGTTCACCAAACATGCCAGCATTCTTCACTTCATCTTGACATCATGAGGACCTTATATTTATGAAGCAGATATTTTTATCTTTACATTTATTCCTACTAAATATAATCTAATGAGATACAATATTTTAACCTATCAAGAACTTTTTGAATGCCACCTCTGTCACCTTCCCAGTCTTGTGTAATCTAAGAATTTAACAAGCATGTCATTTAAATCATTGCTAGAGTCACTGATAAAAAAATATTTAGTAAGTAACAGACAAGCACAGACCCGGAGCACTCTTATTCAGTTCTTGATGCATAGGTAGAATTCAGGGAGTCCATGAATATGGATGGGAAAAAATTACATTTTCATTTTCACTAATTTTTTGTTTTCTTCTGTAATCATCTGTGTTTCATGGCTTGTCAGCATACAACATACGTAAAATATTAGTACTGAAAGATGAGTCTTTGTTTCAGAGCTTTGCATTGAAGCAGCTTTGCAATTTTCCACAGGCAATTCAAATTATTCTCATCTTCCTCTAATTCTGAGCCCAGTTCATCCTATGTTTTCATTTTCTATCTAGGTGAGATATACTGATGGACATGTTGTATTATATAACTGCATGACATAACCTAAATAATAAGGCATTTTTTCGTTCACATTTTCCCTGTTGTCATGGTTTGACTGACAGATTTTGTTCAGGATGCTCTCCAATGATTCAGGAGGTTTGATACAACCAGCATAATGTCATATATAAACAGAAGGATCATCTGAAGAACCTCATACTATGTAAAGTAACCTTCTTCAAGTGAGACTCCACACTGAATCTTCTCCATGGCAATCACGAACCCCTTTAGTGAGCAGATGAATCCTTGTTTTGTACCTTGTCTAATATTAATGATCAGAGAGTCATCAAAAAAGTTCATATTTATTATCACATCATTCAAGTAATCTTATATAAGTTTGATACACTGGAGAAGCTTGCTAGAAGTGAACATTTAAGGCAGTATTTTGCTCTAATAGGTCATTTTTTAAGACTCACCATTCACAGTAGGACCTTGTATGATATCTCAATCAAATGTATGATGGTAAAAACGTGGTCTACTAGAAAATATCACCTGTTCCCTATTTGTACATTCATCAAGGATACCCTTTATATATATGTAGACTATTCTCATAAAAAAATATTATCTATTAATGGATAAGTAGGAAATACAGGTCAGTAGTTACTGATCTTTGTCATCTTTTTTTTTTTTCACTAAGTTCTGGGATTTTATCCATACCTTTGGCATAGTTCCATCATTCATACATCTTGTGAATTAATCTCTCAACTACCCCACAATTGCCATATGTATCATATATATCATCTATCTCCATTATCCAACTTTTTTGTTCATAGAAGATATTTAATGCAGCTGCTTTTCTTATTTTTTCTTTTTAAAATCATTTTTACCTCCTCTATAAACACATCAGAGACTGTGATGTTATAGTCCAAGTTTTACAACTCCATTTTTCTTGACAATTAAAAGAGCATGTTATGAAAATATTTGGGGCAACTACGTGACACAGCGAATAGTGCATCAGCCCTTGAGTCAGGGGGACCTGAGTTCAAATCTGACCTCAGACACTTAACACTTACTAACCTTCTGACCTCGGGCAAGTCACTTAACCCCAATTGCCCTGCCTTCCCCCCTCCAAAAAGCAAAAAAAAAATCTTTGAAGATTTTACCATTTTCTGTTTGTTGTCTCCTTCCAGTTTCATCCTTAAATGTCCTTGAGTTGCTTTTAAGCATAACATACCAGTATGTTGACAATATAAATTTTAACTATTCTAAAATCAGAATTATCAATTGTTTTTATGCAATTTCATAAAACCTAAAAATAATAATGTAGCTCCTGATTTTCTTTGTTACTCTTTTTATAAGTGTTGTTCTTGTATTCAGCAAATTATTTTGTTTTCTTAACCATTCTGCCTTCTTTTATTTTATTGGATATTTAATACATTTACATTTGTGGTTATGAATACTGAGTTTTCATCTATTAAATTATTATATGAATTTATTTTTTCCTCTTCTTTTAAATCAGCATTTAATTCCTGAAGTTTGTTATGCTAATAGTAGTGCCTCAGGGAATCTTTTAGTTTATTCTCTTCATTTTATAGTTCAGGAAACTGGATTTGTTTTATGTCACTTTAAATCCATTTCCTGATATTGCTTTGCACTGTTTGCCTTTTTGAACCCAGTGACACATTTGGTCAATGAATTAAGAGAAAAGTTCATAATAATCCCTTTATTTGGCCCCAAGCAATTAAGAGTTAGATACCTTATAGGTCCTTGTCCTCTAAGGAAAAACATGGATTATTTCTGTTTCAATTTCCATTTGCTCACAGAAATAACTAACCCTTGACCCAAACTAATAGTAATAAAACATTCCCTGTTTAAAACTCATTGCATAATCCTGCTCTTCTAATATAAACAGATGTCATTTAAAGAACAATTGCTTCTTTTGAGGTTTATTGACTCTTCATCCTTCACATGATAAAATGGTAGTAAACATTAATTAGTTTATTTAGTCATAAATTTCTCAAACTCCGGTAACACCATCACATTGAAAGAATGCCATTGCATTAAAGGACAGAGAAAGAAAAGCAGAAGTGTGAAATATTCAACCAGTTTTATTGGGCTTCAGTTGATACATTATCAAAGAAAATTGTCACTAGGTTGCAATTACTTTATGACACCAGTTAATCTTTAGCCAGCAAGATGGATTTATTTGTTTTCTTTTTATGTCATGACTTTGGGCTTATTTCATTTTCATAGAAACAGGCCCCCTCTTTTATATGTCTAAGTCTTTTGTCTTTGACTTCAATAAATTCTCCATTTTGAAAGTTTGCCATAAGGAACATGCCTGCTGTATTTAACTACCCATGAAAGTTTGAGAAACTAAAAGTGACCTCTGAATTTGAGAAGTAGACTAATCAATGTGCTGATTGTGAAATGAAAAACCACAAGGTTTACACAATGTTAGGGAGAGGTCCTTTGAAAGGTGGTAAAATGCCACTGATTTGCTGGAATAGTAAACTAGGAGAGTCAGGGGTCAGATAATTTGGTTGCTCTGTTCTGTGGCCATCGGCAAATCGACAAGTTAAACTTTTTTAATCTTGACTATTATCATTCTTTTGGACTATTGACTGAGACTATTTATTGACTGGGAATACTTCATTAATTTGAACCCACTAATTGAGAATTCATACTGAATGGTCTAAAGTAGGTTTGGAGGCACATA
The DNA here is from genome assembly GCA_028646515.1 of Pseudochirops corinnae. Lineage (NCBI taxonomy): Eukaryota > Metazoa > Chordata > Mammalia > Diprotodontia > Pseudocheiridae > Pseudochirops > Pseudochirops corinnae. The sequence goes on from JAQQSV010001630.1 coordinate 40,654, forward strand.
GATTTAGCCCTGGAAGGGCCCTTGGAGGGTATTTAGTCCAGTCTCTCTAGCTCAGAAGCAGCTGGTGTGAGTCCTGGAGTCAGAAACACCTGAGTTCAAGTCTAGTCTCAGCTCCTTACAAGCTGTGTGACCCTGAGCAAGTCATTTGACTTCTGGCTGTCTCCATTTCCTTGGCCATAAAAAGAGGATGACGATAATAGTACTAAACTCCTAGGATTGTTATGAGACTAGGAGACAACTTTTGTGAAGTGATTTGCAAGCTCTAAAGTACAATACAATTAATTCTTTTAAATGAAAAAATTAAATGACTTGTCCAAAGTAACAGAGATAATAAGTGGCAGATGTGGAATTTAAACCTCACATACTCAGATTCCAAATCCATTGATCTTTCCACTACTGCTCTACTTATGAAGAAAAAGTTTTACCAACTAGAATACTATTGAAAAAAATTTGAAGTAAAGAGAACTTTTTTAAATTGACTTGGTACTCTGGTATTAAGACAGATTGTTATTTCATCAGTATAAAATTACTTCTATAATACAAATCACAATCCCTTCACATTTTCTCATTCTGTGTGACAATTTTCTGCTTTTTTCCCATATGTCTTCTAAGAAGGACAAACCCAATGTGCTGGGGAACTTATTATCTAAAAGTTCAGGGACACCAATATAGCCATGACCAGGCCACATCCTTTTCTTGGTTGAACATACTCAGTAATATCTCTAGGGGCTCTCTCCCAGCCAAAGGCACTATGGCAAAGCAATTAATTGTTTCTTGGTTTGATCCAATGAAACTTTTATCCTTCAAAAGTTAAAAGAAAACCAAGGATAAATGTTCTTCCAGATCTGATTCTGATCAACAAGGAGAAACTGGTTGTTGGAGGAGAATTGATGGAACCCTTGGGGGAAATGATTCCTCCATCTCAGACTCTGCAAGAGAGAAGAAAGTCAGACATAGTATGACATGCACCAGAGATCTGGGGGAAGCAGATTTCAAAGGGTGCAGAGGAAAGATAAATTCTGCAAGGCAATCAATCAATGAAGGACAGAAGGGAAGCTCTCAGGAAATAAATTCTGAAAATACAAAGGAAAATAATTCTGAAAAAGGGGGTGTTGTCTGTAAAGATCAAAATGGATACACTTTGGATCTCATTCAGTTCTAGGTAAAATGAGGTAAAATCTCACCTATTAGAACCCAGAGTCCCAAGGTCAAGTCTGAATTCTGGTGAAAAGGGGATGAGGAAGATGGTCAGAGAACAGACATCATGGTTTAGAAATGGTTCAAATGCTTATTGTTTGTTGCTGATTTAAAAAAAAAAGATTTGGTAAAACAAAACACTGCCTTAAGGACTCACCCTCTGAAACAGTGCCTTTCAAAGGTGTACAAGATTCCTTGAAAGCTGTAACCACAGAAATAACTTTCTTCAATTACACTCTGATCATTGATACTGAGCAAAGCACAAAATTAGGAAACATGCTCTCATAATTAGCATGATAGACCAGCTACTCCATTTTTGTGGTGATAATGGAATTAAGCCCTGAAACTATGAAGAATGAATGAATTAAAAAGCATTTATTAAATATGCAGTATGCTCTGGACAATACACTAGGCAGTAGGAATACAAATATGAAAAAGGAAGCTCCTAAGGAGTTTACATTCAATTAGGGGGAAACAACACACCAAGGAGACTGCTGACGAGGAAAGGCGGTTTATTTAAAGAATCATGAGAAGATATTGTGCAGAGTGAAATTAACAGTAAATATAATGTACATATATACATGTATATGTATGTTTGTAAGAAAATTAAAAAAACTCAACTCTATGTATAACTCAATAAAACCTGATTTAACATATAATGAAGCATCTTCACAACAGATCAGCGAAGGCTTACTAAGGCAGAATGTTGTATCCGTCATCAGATGTTGTCACTGCATTAAGGTATTTTTGTTCATTTATTTTTGTCACAAGGGAGGGGGTTCAATCTGTAGGTGGGGGAAGTGGGTTTTTTTCCTTCCATAAATGATTGTGATGTAAAAACAAAAGATATCTATAGAACATTTTTTTAATAATAAAAGGAAAATAACAAGAGTCAACACAGCTTCATCAAAAAAGTATCTTGTCAGACTAACTTCCTTTTTTTTTCAACTAGATTTGTAGGGTTGGAGAATTCTATAGAAAAAAAAGTTTACCTACATTTTAGCAAAGCATTTGACAAAGTCTCTCATGCTATTCTTTGGGAAAAAAATGGACAGGGTAGGCTAGATGAATTGGATTTGAAACACACCAAATGGTCAAACTCAACCATTTGAGGCTTCCAGTGGAGCAAGTCATGGGTCTCTGCTTGACCCTGTGCAGTTTAACCTTTTTGTCAATGACACAGACAAAGGTTTAGATGTCATGCTTTGTCAAATATGCAGATAACACAAGGCTTACAGGGATAACTAACATATTGTCTTGACAAAGATACAAGGTGATTTTTACAAGCTAAAACATCAGGGTAAGTACATTCATACAAAATTTAACTGGGATTTTAAAAATCTTCAAAAAAATAACAAGACTGGAGACATGGTATGGTGGGAGCAATATCCTTCCCTCATACAAGTTAGGCCAGCCTTTAAAAGGGACTGAAACTGTCTTCCAGATTTAATGGGCCCAGGGATCTCAAATATATACATTTTAAGTTTTTCACTAATTTAGAGTGGCTTCCATCCAGCTTGCTTGAACTTTTGAGGTCTTACTATGTGAATTAACAGTTGATTTTCAATTTTTTTAAGTGTTTTGAAGTTTTCCAAGGGCATCTAATTAAGCATATTGCAAAAAATAGGATTATCTCAAAAATGCACACTGTATGACAAATAAGAAAATGTTTTTATTGAGTTACAAGATTTCTTCTAGCTTTAAAAGATTCTATAATGCTTCCTTCTAGATAATAAGCCTATTTCTATAATTGAGAATTACGTGGAAGCTCTTTGAAAATAAAACTCCAAAAACTTACACTTAATTAATTATCTTATGCCTAGTCTAATGGCAACTGGTGACACAGTAGATAGAGCACTGGGCCTGGAGTCAGGAAAATCTGAGTTCAAATTGACCTTTTCTAGCAGATACTTATTAGTTGTGTGGCCCTTGGCAAGTCACTCAACTTGTTTGCCTCAGTTTCCTCAGCTGTAAAATGGGGATAACAATAAATACCTATATTCCAGGGTTGTTGTAAAGATCAAATGAGATGATTATAAAAAGTACTTAGTCCAGTGCTTGGCATATAACAGATCCTACCTAAAAGCCTACTGTCTTTCCCTTACCCCCATGCTTTAGTATGCACCATTTCCCAAAACCAGAAATTGATGTTTTTAGATTCTCTACTCCTTTTTCATGCACCTATGAAACAGTTCACCCACAATGCATGAGTTTGCTAATTGTTATTTCCTAATTCTCCTATATCTCTCTCCCACCCTAACCCCACTGCTTTATGGAGGAAAGGTAATTCAGAGCCTTAAAATATGTAACTCCTGAAATTAGATTATTGTACCAGAAACCAACAAGCTTATGAAAGGGGTAGCCCAAAGGATGCCTGGACCTTGCTCTGACACTGTGTAACTGTTTCAGGATGATAACAGCAGAGAGGACTATTCCCTAGACCACAGAAAAAAGCTGTTGGGTAGTTCCTGTTGATATATTTCCCATTTAGGATGTAGCTGTCAAGTAAGGACTCTTCTTTCTCACCCTAGAAATAGCCACATTTAATAACAGGAAAAATGATAGCCACACATTCAATTTGTAATTCTTTGTGGAAGGACAAGTGGGTTTCTAAAAAGTAGAAAAACCAAATTATTTACTGTGTGGAGCCTTTACATCATATGGTTTTGATTAACAGTATTGTGCAATATGAGCATTTTAAGATTCCTGACTACAGTAGACAATGGTTTTAAGTTTGGACTCCAAGGAGTTCTGAGATCTGTTTTAGTCCCAGGCTGTGGCCCTTTTCCATTGCTTCCACCACAAGCCCTCAGTTTAATAAGTCTTTTCCTTTATTATATCCATAAACAAGACTTTCATCTTTGAGGAGAAAACCCACAAGAGCTATAAAGGTCCCTCAAGAAAATAGGCTGTTTTGTGGTAGAGCTGCATATTTGAAAGGGGGTGAGGGGTGGAGGAAGATGAAACATGTGTTTGTATGTAAGAGCATGGGTCACTTTTGTACCCAACCTTACAACATGTAATACGAGTCCTGAGTTGTAAGAGAATTTCTCAATTTCAGGTTTTGCCATGTACAAAGTAGATTTCCTATTATAGCAAACTGGTGAAGCCTTATTTAGGATGACATGAAAAGTTCATTTTAAGTACCAAGAAAGGAAGAGTTGCAGTGGGATTAGCATATTTTCTCACCTATTTTAAATTTTTTTTCATTTTGTGAGAATAATTAAGCAGTCAAAATGACTGATAAATTTTCTTAACCCCCTTCCAGATTTTACTCTGTTTGTTTAACTCTGGTTTTAGCATTCTAAAGGTCTCAGTCTTTCTATATCAGTGTTAAACAGGGAAGAAGAAAAGTTGAAGTAGGCAACTAATTCCAGGTCCATATATTGATAATACTTCTAATGAGAGATGATCTAAGCAAGGAGCAGAATTCTATACACAAGGAGGAGGAGGAAAAAGGTGTTTTTTCTTTTTTTTAAGTTAATCAAGTAATAACATTCTGTATATGATGGTAGGGTTAGGGTTAAACCTCTCACCTCCATAAAACTGTGCTTCTGATATATATATTCACCATTTCATTTAAATTTCTATTTATTATGTGTTTATTTTTAGGAATGACCAAGGACAAACACTGTTTTTTAATGTTTTATTTAAGATGTATTTCACTTTTTAGACCACAATCACTTCTTGGCAATTTCCCACCACATACCACAAGTATACAAGTATATGTATATACATATGTATATGTATGTGCATATGTGTATATGAATATGTGTATTATGTGTTATAAATGTATATGTGTAAATGTATATATGTGTGTATACACATATGTACAGGTAAATTGGTAAATTGTTTGTACATATAAATATGTTTACATATATATATAGCTATATACCTATAGATATCTGTGTATATATAAATATGTTTACATAGTTATATATACACAGATATCTATAGGTATATAGCGAGTAACATATTATGATAATGTAAATGAAAACAACAGTAAAAGAAAATAAAATTCAGGCCAAATTCATTGATCAGTGTCGATTCCAGATTACTAATGGCAGAACAAATTTCCTTTCCCTCTGTAGACAGGTGGCAAACTAAGTCTGCAGAATGCCATATGTGTTCTCAATCATAATCCATTGTATTGGACAGCTTTGTTTAGCTATTATATTGTTACAGGTATAATATGTGTGTATGTATACATATGTATATACCTCTATATACATATGACTATGCATACACATATCCAAGTACATAGACATAGCCACAGCAGCATTCATGTAAGTTGGTTCTTACCCATGAGATAAATTTATGCAACTAGGTCAGTATTTGTGCTTATGAAATTGTTCTTCTGATAGCTCCCAGTTACAGAGCAGAACTCTCTAACAATACTCTAGAGTTTTAGTTTTTACCCGTATATTAACAAAGGCCCCTCTGTCCTTGCCCTTCCACACCTTCACATCTCAAACAAAGGCCACCAGGCAACTTAAAGATATGATTTGTCACAGGTGTTTGTAAAATTCACATTAAATTCATATTACATAAATTCATGTTAAAAATCTGGCCATTTGCCAGTTTTTTAACATTTGTAAATTTGTAGTCTGTTAGCAAATTTTTTTTACAAACACACATAATTAAGTAGAAGGCAGGGGCAGGGTAGAAACCTCTCTTTCCTCTTATCAGGTTTTCACTCAGCATTGCTCCTTCTAGAATGAGATCCTCACAACTTTCTCAATTCCCCCCCCCCCCCACCTATCCCAGATGACAGGCATCATCTCTCCAGAAAAAAAAAAAATTACAAATATCCTGATCATTGACTTCCATGGTTGTGAATATGCCTATTCACACATGTGTATGTGTGTGCACCTACATGTGTATAGTACAATAATAAAATAATAACTAATATTTATGTAGCACTTACTATGTACCAGGCACTATGCTAAGGTCTTTACAAATATGTCATCTGATCCTCTCAACAATCCTGGGAGGTAGAGGCTATTATGCCCATTTCTCAGATGAGGAAACTGACCTGCCCAGGATCACACAACTGATAAGTGTCTGAGGCCAGAATTGGGTCCTCCTGATTTCAAGTAGGATGTTCCACACATTACGCCACCTACCTACCCTATGTGTACACACATACACATACACATAGTTAAGGAAAGTTGTCTGATGTTGCTATCAAGACTGATAGCATGTACAAACAGCTGCTTTCAGAGTTTGCTATCTCTCTCCAGAGTTAAAGGAAATATATTCCAGAATTAGTCATTTGGAACCAGCAATGGTCATTGAATTTCACCTGAATCCCATTTTCTTATATTGTTACCTTTATTTACATTATTGTAGTATGGATCTTTGAACTCATCAATACAAGTGTATCCCTGCCACAATATCCCTAACCCTTCCATGCCTGTCAAACCTATGTGATTATTGGTCATGTCTTCCCATATATCCACCATAGGGGATCGACGCAGGATGCTAGGTGCCTTGCTCAAGTTCTCTTGACATCCCAAGAATATCAGTGGTGTTCATAAGTTGTCAATTAGTTATCATTCACTCCAATATAAGCTAGACTCATCTTTTCTGGGGGATAGGGTGGCAGGTAATATGTTTCTCTGATAATATACTTTCTATTGTTTTCCTTGCATAGTTCCTCACTTATCATGCTGCTTAGCCTGTTCAAAATCATGATAACTATTCTCCTTTTCCTTCAACTTCACTGATCTTCAACCTCAGTTCTTTGGAGATGATAATATTCCAACAACAATGGGAAAATGTTGGTTATAAAGTCTTTATTTCAGGGGAAAATTAGGGGTTTTAAGAGAAGTGTATAAATTCCCAAGGGCAATACTCCTTTTCACATCTGCATCCAACTCACTGTTCACTGTGTGACACGTGCAATGGCTTATGCAGCCAGTTTATATCACAGTCTGTCATGGAATCCTTCAGTCACTTAGTTTTCTAAGTGGAAAAAGTTAAGTAGTTTACGTCATTTAGGATTTCCTGCAATGTTCCAGGTTTGTCACTATCCATCAGCACAAGATAAATTGTGAACAAAAGTGAAAATCTGGAGGATCTCACTATCTATAAAGAATCTATCTCTAACTTGAACTCTGTGCTGGACATGCTTTGGCAAGTATATGTCCCCCAGTATTTTTACCTTACTTGATTTGATCAGAAGTTTGTCAAAGTCTTCTGATTTTGTCTCTTTACATGATTTTTTAAATGCTTTTATCATATGCACGGGACAGACTTTGTTGGATTCGGGACATTAAGATAATTTGAAAAATTCATTTTATGGTGGGAAAATAGTAAGTATAACAGAATCTACACCTCTGAATCAATTTTTCGTTGTTCAGTCATTTTTCACTTGTGTCCAACTTTTCATGACCCTTTCTGGGTCTTTTTTGGCAAAGATACCAGAGTGGTTTGCCATTTCCTTCTCCAGTTCATTTTATAGATGAGGTACTGAGGCAAACAGGAGTTAGGTGCTTGCCCAGGGTCACATAGCTAGATGAGTCTTCCTGACTCCAGGTCTGGCACTCTATGCACTGTACCACTTAGCTGCCTGAGTCAATTATTTGACAGCAAATATGAGGTCTTCAGTAGAATATAATACAAAGAAAAAGGCATTGGTTCTAGACTCAGACAGCATAGGATCAAAAATCACTTTTGTCACTTTCTTTGTATTTTACGTGGCATTAGGGGTAGTCCAGACTGCGAAACCCTATTGAGGTTCAATGTTGTGATGAAATGAGATATACAAAGGTCATTGAACAGTTTCAAAAAAGAGAATAAATTAGTCCTAATGTAGCAATTTAACTTAGGATGAAACATGTATTTGTGTATAAAAGCATGAGTCACTTTTATGCCTAAGCCCACAGCATGTAATGTGAGCCTAGAATTATATCATTTTTAATTTTCAGTATTTGTCTGGAAAAAAAATTATTACATGGCTTTCTTCTGACCAAGTTGAAGGGCACCAACCCAATATGAGTGGCACTTTTTTGATGCCTCTAGGTGAGAAGGAAGCCACATCAACACAGGCAAAGGTCCCCAGGAAGAACCCACTCCTGAGTCAATCATATCCTGGATGGAGTACCTAACCCATGATTATAAGGATGAGTATATATGTGTTGAGGGACTGGCAATGGGGAGGAAATCTCTAGTAGATTGGTCCCAGCACAACTGGACTGTAGTTTTCCTAACTGTAAATCCAGGGAGTTAGACTAGGTGGCCTCTAAGATCCCTTCCAGGTCTATATGTATCATCCTAAGAATACCAGTACAGAAATCTACCAGTTTCCTTTGCATGCCTAGATTAATAGCTTCTATACCTATTTTGATCTTTTGCATAAAAGATTTGTATATATGGAAGAAAAAGCATATGAATTAATAGTTAATAATAATCACTAGGTTACATTTTTGGCAATTAAAAGGGCCAAAATTTTAATCTATATTTTGGTATCTTCACTTCTTTCAAATACCATATTAATCAATGCCACAGCTTCATGTAAAGTCAGATTTTTTTAAACTATGTTCCTTATTTCTACCAATAGAGGGGGCATCTTTTTGAGAAGGGTTGTAAAGATATTATAGCACAAATATGTATGATGTAAAAGAGAAAATATCAATTAAAATTATCTTTTAGTGACTCAGTGTCTCTGAAACTGAATCACCTCCAAGAGGAATTTCTTTGTGTATACTTGGTGAGCTTCAGCTTTGTTATTTATTTTCAAAATTTCTTCAAAGCTATTTTTACTTCATCATATAGCATATTTAGGACTGCAATGCAAGTTTTCAAATGTAGCATCTCTACTGTCTTTGACAGTGAACTGAATTTGTTATGAAAATCTTCACTGATCCCTTCCATTTTTCATCTGCTTTCCTTCTAGTTCTATTACTAAATGCCTGGAAATACCTTATTTAGTTAAATCTTTCACTAAACTTTAAAAAGTTATTTCCTCCTCTAATTTGCTCCATTCTACCTCTCCCTTCCCCCTTCTCCCAATGCATCCCTCTTTCTCAACCCTTCATTTTTTTGGACACCCAAAGCCTCTGTCTATGTAAACTCCTTTAAAACGTCCTAAAAATGATAAAGTTCTTAGGATTTCCATGTATCATCTTCCCATACAGGAATGAAAACAGTTTAACTTCATTCAGTTTCTTATGATTCTCTTTCATGTTTACCTTTTTATGTTTCTCTTGAGTCTTGTGTTTGAATGCCAAATCTTCTATTCAGCTCTAGTTTTTCATAAGGATGTTTGAAAGTCCTCTATTTCACTAAATTTCCATATTTTTTTGCCCTGAGGGATTATACTCAGTGTTGTTGAGTAGGCTATTCTTGGTTGTAATCCTATCTCCTTTCAGAATATCACATTCCAAGCTCTCTATTTCTTTAATGTGGAAGCTGCTAAATCTTGTGTTATACTGGCTGTAGTTCCTTGATATCTGAATTGTTTCCTTCTGACTGCTTATAATATTTTGTCCTTGACCTCTGGAATTTGGCTATAATATTCCTTGGAATTTTCATTTGGGATCTCTTTCAGAATGTGACTTGTGAATTCTTTCTAATTCTGTTTTACCCTCTGCATCTAAGACATCAGTGCAGTTTTCCTTGATGATTTCTTGAAATATGATGCCCGGCCTTTCTTTGATCGTGGCCTCCAAGTAACCCAAAAATTCTTAAATTATCTCTCCTCAATCTATTTTCAAGGTCAGTTGTTTTTAAAAAGTGATCTTTCACATTTTCTTCTATTTTTTTTTTATTTGACTTTGTTTTTATTGATGCTTGATGTCTCATCATGGAGTCATTAGCTTCCACTTGCCCAATTCTAATTTTTAGGGAATTATTGTCTTCAGTGAGATTTTGTACCTCTTTTACTATTATCATTAATTTTTTTTTCATAATTTTCTTGCATCATTCTCATTTCTTTTCCCAATTTTTCCTCTACCAATCTTGTCTCTTTCTTTAAATTTTTTTAAGGAATTCTTGTTGTGCTTGGATCCAATTAGCATTTTTCTTTGCAGCTTCATTTGTAGCTCTTTTCACAATGTGGTCTTCTTCTTAGTCCATGTCTTGGTCTTCCCTACCTCCACAGTAGCTTTTTTGATTAAATTCTTTTTTTGTTGTTTGCTTCTAATCTATTTCTTGACTTTGAACTTTATGTTAAAGTTGGGTTCTGTCCTCTTGGGGGTGAAGAGGTACTTTCTCATGCTTCAGGCTTTTCCATGCTGCTGTTTTTAGAACTAGCGCTGGGCTTCTGCAAGTTTTTGGTGCTTCCATGGTGGTGTGATCCTGGGAGAAGTGTAGTCACTGTTCTCCTGTTCTGTGCTCTGATCTCTGCTCAGGCCCCTGGTTCCCCCACCTGCATGCTCTAGTGTTCCTCTTTTCCTTGGAACTGTGACCAGAGTCCCTGATCCATTGTGATCAAACTGTAATCCAGAACTGCATATGGATGATAGGGTTGCCAATATACCATCAAATGGTCCTATGATCTTTTTTCTGCCCAGTTTTCTGACCTCCCTAGCATTTCTGCATTAAGAGCTTCTAAAGCTACTGCTTTTGCTGCTACAGCGGCTGCTATTGCCGTGGCTTCATGTGTGGACTTCATACAGGCCTCTACTCCATTGACACAGAATTCTGCTGACCTCCTAAGCTTTCTTGGGTCAGGAAAACTTCCCACTCTGACTTTTTGTTGACTCTGACACTCCAAATTTAATTTGAAGAGCTCTTTTAAAGTTATCTGGTGGGGAATGGTAGGACAGTTCAGTTGGGAGGCTATCCTAATCTGTCATCTTGGCTCTGCCTTTGTGTAGAACTTTCGAAGTGCAAACATCAACATCAAGAAAAATTTGAAAAATAAAAAATAATAATAAAAAATAAAAAGGAACTAAACAAAGATAAACTATTTACATTCTGAAGTGGGGAAATAATACATGAATCCCCTCAGACTTTTCATAAAACAGAGTGCTTTGGAGTGGTCTTAAAAGAACTGTTAGGGTGAAAAGAATACACTGGGGGTTGGAGAGAGAGTGAGAGAGAGACAGAGAGACAGAGAGAGAGAGAGAGAGACAGAGAGACAGAGAGAGAGACAGAGAGAGAGAGAGAGAAAGAGAAAGGAAAAATTAAATTATCACACATACTCAGAGTGTACAAGTAGAGGTTGATACAGAAAGGAAGGGGTGATTGGATCTGGTGACACTTGAACTCCGTTCTCATCTAAAGAGATCAAAGAAGGAAAATACACACATACACACGCGCACACACGCACGCGCACACACACACACACATCCACACCCTGGATACAGAAATACATTTTAGGGACACAGGACAGATGGGAGAAACTAGAGAGGGAAAATAAAAGAGAGGATGGGTTAAGCAAGGAATTAGTCTTAAGCAAAAATCATTCTATTTAAGGATGCTGTTCATTTGTTTTTCAGTGGTGTCTGACTCTTTGTGACCTTATTTGGGGTTTTCTTGGCAAAGATACTGGAGTGGTTTGCCCTTTCCTTCTCCAGCTCATTTTACAGAAGAGGAAACTGATGCTGACAAGATTAAGTGAGCTGCCCAGAGTCACACAGGTAGGAAGTGTCTGAAGCCAGTTTTGAACTCAGGAAGCTGGTTCTTTCCGACTTTACACCTGTCACTCTATCCAATATACCACCTAATTGTCCTTTAGGAATACACAAAAATATTCACAGTAGCTTTTTTGTGCTGGCAAAGAATTAGTAACTGAGTTTGGTGCCCAAGAATTGGGAAATGGATAAACAAGTTATAGTATATGAATATGATAGAATAGTATTGTGCTATAAGAAATTACGTAGAGGATAGTGTAACAGCAAGCACCCTAGCATGCCTAGGGCGGCTACTAGCACAGGTTCTTAGATCTGCTTTTCTAAAGGAAAGCAACTCAAAATGGGTTAACAATCTTACTTTAATCAAACATATCATTTACCTAGTTCAGGAGGAAAAGT
>JAQQSV010001631.1:0-26452 GCA_028646515.1 Pseudochirops corinnae
GGAGTCTGTCACTCTCCGTCTCACAATAGGCTCCGTCACTTTTAAATCCGCTCAAATTGACTTTTTAGTTCCCAAGGACGAAATTCTTTGGGAACTTGTTCAGGTTACTGCTTACTCTCCGCCATCTTAGCTCCGCCCCCCCTAAATTATCTCTAAAAACCTAAATGTAGCTCTAAATTTCAGAGCCTTTTCTTCCTCCGTAGTCAAACCTGTGGTCCTGCTGGAGGAAAACAATTTGGTCTTGGTTGGTAGTATTTGATTCCCAAACAACAACTTTTTGCCTGCTTATTATTTAGACTTAGTGTAACCAGACTAATGACTACTGCCCCACAGTTCTTGGGCTTGAGAACAACCAGGTGGTGGTAGTGAAATTGAAACTGACATCACAATTTTACAGGTTGTTCAGAGTAATGCATTTTCCATCCATCTTGATGGAAAATATGAGCCAAGGCACGAAATCTTTGACTTTGGGACTCCAGGTGCTCCCTGTTAATGGGTGGGCCATTGCTAAGAAACTGGCAAGTCTGGGAAGATCTAGCAAACACTGTTTGCTCTAGTAAAAGTTTTTGTTGGCGATAGACACCCTGAGCAGATGTAGTGCTAATGGTTATCAGAATGGACCAAAGTGAGGATCCAATTTTTGGGTTTTTCACTGACTGGGAATTTTGGCAAGTCTGTGGATAAGGGCTGACTTCAGTTCTTGTCCAGCCTGGACCAAAGAAGAGTCCTCTCCAGCTGGAGGAGGAAGAACAAATGGAAGGAGGTTGGAGCTAGGCAATAGGTAGGTAGAGAGAAGAGTTTTCTCCTTATTACTGTTGCTATCATTGATCAAATGAATTTAAGTCATTTAACAAAGTCATTTAACCCCAATTGCCCTGCCTTCCCCCCTCCAAAAAGCAAAAGAGAGAGGGGGGTGGTGGTCAGTAAGAAGAAAAGTTTTTCAGTAATGTATTAACAACAACAGATGTGTCAGAGTGAACAAACTGTATGTTCTGCAAAAGCCATGCTACTCATGTAGCCCTGTGTGGAATCCTGGGATTTAGAACTGGAAGGAACCTTGGAAATTAAGTGATCCAAACTTCTCTTCTTTGTCTGATATTTCTTCTTTCAGGAAAGACACAGAGGAGACACAAATGACTGGGAGAATCAGGAAAGGTTTCTAGAAGGTGATACCTTAGCAAAGCCTGAAAGGAGCTGGATGCTTCAGGAGATAGGGATGAAGCAGGAGAGCATTCCAAGCGTGTGTGTGTGTGTGTGTGTGTGTGTGTGCGTGCGCGCGCACCACATTTCAGGAAGGATATTGACCAACTGGATTGTATGAGACAGTCAATAAGCATTTTTTAAGCACCTACTATTTGCCAGGCATTATGCTAAGTTCTGAGGAGACACAGAAAGACAAAAAGCAGTCCCTGCTGGAATTAACCTGGAGGTGATAGGGAGCCATTGGAGTTTATTGAAGAGGAAGGATAACATGGTGAAATTTGTGAGTTAGGAAGACTGACAGCTGAGTGGAAGATGGATTGGAATGAGGAGAAATTTGATGGAAGGAGGCCAACTAGCAGGCTATTGAGAGTCTACACCAGGGCATGGCAGTGTCAGAGGAAAGAAGGGGCTATACACAAGACGTATTATGAAGTGAGAAGGCTTGACGCCAGATTGGACATGGGGCGAGGGGTGAGAGAGAGTGAAGAATTGAGAACAACACCTCGGTTGGAAGCTTAGATGTCTGGGAAGATGATTGCGTTTTTGACAGGATCAAATATGAAATTCTCTGTTTGGTAATTAAAGCCCTTCTTAATCTATCTCCCTCCTCCCTTTCAAGTCTTCTCATACCTTGCTTGGTGTCATGTACTCTTCAATTCAGTCACACTGGCCTCCTCGCTGTTCCTCAGATAAGACACTACGTCTCAGGCGTTTTCACCAGTTTTTCTCCGCTCCTATAGTAATCTCCCTTCTAATCTCCACCTCCTGGCCTTGAAGATTTCCTTCACATCCTATCTAAAGTCCCACCTTCTAAAGCCTTTCCTGATATCCGTTAATTCCAGCACCTTCCCTCTGTGGATTATTTCCTGTTTATCCTGTATGTAAATTGTTTGTGTGTTGTCTCCTCTATCAGACTGTGAACGCCTTGAAAGCAGGGACTGTTTTTTGTCTTTCCATGTCTCCTCAGAACTTAGCACAATGCCTGTTTTCAAACTTTTTCAATGTAATGCTCATCTGTGCTGATGTTTTTCCTCTTCTTTTTCTTTTTTGCATTTGTCTTTTAAAAATACTATTTATTATATAGATTGGACTTCTGGGAAGGGAAGGGGAAAAGATGCTGAGGATAATAATGATGATGTAAAACAAAACAAAATTTAAAAAAAAGACATCAACAAAAGCTTTAAAAAGAAAAGAAAAAGAAACTATGCTAGACACCAAGGATATAAGGAATAAGGCTTAAAACATAATTTTCTGCCAAGAAGATGCTTTGTACAGTTGGGGACACAATACATACATAAAAATATAAGACGAATAATGCTACAATTGGAACATGTGCTAAGTGCTAAGTTGTTGCTGTAAATAGTCATTGCTACAGGGTTCAGAGGAGGGAGAGAGCCCTGTGAACAAGAGTATTATAGGAGTCCATGTGGGGTATAGGACTATCTCTGGGCTCTGAAGGATGGACTAAAGATAAGCAGTGGGGAACTACTGGAGAATTTTGAGTGTGTGGGTAATTTGCCAAAGTTATATTTCAGAAGGAAAGATGTCACCAGAGAGTTGAATAACTAGATAAAGGGGAGGATCTATCATGTAGATAGAACAAAAAGTAACAGAGGGACAGCCCCCATCTACCATGTTTTAAACTTGTGCAATGATGAACACCAGTGGACTTCCCACCTCCACAAAGGGGTAGATTGGGGGTGTTATCTCATATATCTTCCTTTGAGTCACGCTTGATCTTTATAAAGCCATTACATTCAATTTTGATTTTTTGTTATGTCATTGATTGGAATTATGTATATTGTTTTCTTGCCTCTGCTTACTTCAGTCTGCATCAGTTCATATAAATCTTTCTATGTTTCTCTGTATTAATCACATACATCATTTCTTACAGCACAGTAATATTCCATCACATGTATGTACCACAATTTGTCTAACTACTTCCCAACTGATGGGTATCTATTTGTTTCCAGTACTTAGCTATCACAAAAAGTGCTGCTAAAAGTATTTTAGAATACTTGGGACTTTCTTTTTATCGATGGATTCCCTGGAGTATAACTCTAGTAATGAAATCTTTGGTTCAAAGAGTATGACATTTTAATCACTATTTTCACAGTTTCAGATTGCTTTTCAAAATGTTTGTGCCATTTCACAGCTTTTTCAACAATATATAACTGTTCTGATCATTCTACAACTCCTCTGATATTGATGGTTGCCATTTTTGTCATCTTTGTCAATTTTCAGGGTGTGAGGTGAAATCTTGGGATTGTTTTGATTTCCATTTCTCTTAATAGTGATTTTGAGTATTCTTTCATGTGGTTATGAATATTTTGCAATTTTTTTGAGAACTGTTTTACCATACATATATATATATATATTTACCACAATAACACTTATTGGGGAATGGCTATTTATTTTATATCTATATCTATATGTATATATATGTGTATATATTTGTTAATTGTTTATGTATCTTGGATACTAAATCCTTATCAGAGAAATTTGATACGAAGATTTTTCCCCAGTTGACCACTTCCCTTCTTATTCTAAGTGCATTAATTTTGTCTATGCAGAAGCTTTTCAATTTCATATAATCAAAGTTATCTCTTATTTTTTTTTGTAATTTACTCTTTCTCTTATTAGGTTGAGAATATATCTCCTACTTATAGCTGTGAAAGATATATGATCTGCTTCTCTTCTAATTTTCTAAAAATAGTATCATCTTCATAAAAAAGGGAAAGTACTCTTGTGTACAAAAATATTTAGAGCAGCTCTTTTTGTGGTGGTGACAAAGAATTTGAAATCGAGGGGATGCATATCAATGAGGAATGGCTGAACAAGTTGTGGTATATGATCATTATGGAGTACTATTGTTGCACAAGAAATGATGAGCTGAATAGTTTCAGAAAAACCTGGGAAGACTTTTATGAACTTATGCAAAGTCAAGTGAGCAGAACCAGTAGAACACTGTACACAGTAAAAGTAATATTGTTAGGATGATCAACTGGTGAGCTACTTAGCTGTTCTGAGCAATACAATGATCTAAGACAATTCCAAAAGATTCATGATGGAAAATGCTATCTACATCCAGAGAACAAATTATGAAGTCTGAATGCAGATCGAAACATACTATTTTCACTTGTTTTTCCCCCTTTTGTTCTCTTTCTTCTTTTACAACATGACTAATGTTTAACATAAGTGCACATACATAACCTATATCAAATTGCTTACTGTCTTGAGGAGGAGGAAGGAAGAGAAGGAGAAAAATTTGGAATTCAAAATCCTATAAAAATGAATATTTAAAACTATCTTTACACATAATTAGAAACAATAAAATACTATTTACAAAAATAAACAGTATGATCTTTAATATTAAGATTGTATAAGCATTTAGAATAGTTTCTAATACTTACCTATTACAAAAAAATGTTGCTATATGTATTTTAAAATACTTAATTCTAAAATATGTTGTAAGGTGTTGGTCTTAGCCTAATTTCTACCAGATTCCTTTATAATTTTCTCAGCAATTTTTATCTAACAAAAAATTTTTTCCTAGATAATTTATGTCTTCCATTTTATCAAACACTGGATTACTGAGTTACCTTGTTTCTGATTCTCCATTGTCTAGTCTATTCCATCGATCTCTATTTTTAAATCCATACCAGATGATTTTGATGACTGGTACTTTTTAACAAGGTTTGAGGTCTGAAAGTGGAATTTCCCCTTCAAATCCTACTTTTTTTGATCATTTCCTTTGAAATTCTAGATCTTTTGTTTTTTCAAATAAATTATGTTATTTTTAAAATCAAGTTCTCTAATTCTGTGTCCTTAGTTATTTGATTGTCTCAGTACTGAAATTATAAATTAATTTTGGCAATATTGGTGTTTTTATTATATTGGCGCAGCTTAGTCATGAGCACTGTTCATTCCTCCAGCTATTTAAGTTATTCTTTATTTCATTAAAGAGCACTTTGTAATTGAATCAATACAAATCTCTTGTCTACTTTGGCAAATTGATCTACAGATATTTTATGTATTTTGTAGTTATTTGGAATGGGATTTCTCTTTTTTTTTTTTTTTTTTGCTTCTCGAGTTTTGCTATTATTGTGATTGTTATATAGAAATGCTGCTGATTCTTGAGCAGTTATTTTGTAACCTCCAACTTTGCTGAAGCTATTGATTATCTCAATTGATAGCTATGCCAGTTCCTTAGGATTTTTCAAGTATACCATCATGTTATCAGCAAATAGATAGTTTTATCTCCTCTTTGCCCAACTTTATGCTTTTAATTTCATTCTCTTGTCTTATTACTGTTGCTAGCATTTACTGAAAAATATAAAATAATAGTGGGGAGAGTAAGCATCCTTCTTTACTTCCATATTTAATGGAAAAGGTTCTCGTATATCCCCTTTGCATATGATGCTTGCTTTTGGTTTTAGATAGGTGCTTGTTATGATATTAAAAAAAGGTCCCTCTATACTTATACTTTCTAGGTTTTTTTTTTTTTTAGCATAAATGAGTGTTATATTTTGTCAAAGGTTACTTCTATATCTATTGAAATAATTATGTGATTTCAGATGTTTTGGTTTTTAATATGATTAAATATGTTAATTGTTTTCCCAATGTTGAACCGTCCTTGCATCCCTGGTATAAATGCAATTTGGTCATAGTGAATTATTTCTTGGATAAATCATTGTAATATATTTGACAAGATTTTGCTTAAAATTTTTGAGTCAAAATTCATTAATGATATTGGCCTATCTATGTTTTATGCTTCCATGGTTTAGCTATTAGGATTATATTTGTCCCATAAAAAGGTTCTGATAGAGTGCTTTCTTTCTCAATTCTTCCCCCACTCCCTTTCCTTTTCATTATTGATTTCTCTTTGAGATTTTGTTTATTAGTTCATTTTGTGAATTGTATCTTAGAATGTAAGCTCCTTGAGGACAGAGACTTTCTTGCTTGCTTTTCCCTGTATCCATAGCACTGAGCAAAGTACTGGGCACATAGTAAGTGCTTAATAAATGCTCTATCTATATACATTAAAAGCAATATGATACTGTGAAGTGTGAGGATTAACAATTTGGGTTTATAGCATGGGTTTCCATTTTCAGTGTGATTGTTGCCTAGGAACCTGAAGCCTCCTTTTGGTACAAATACTTGTTTTAGTCAGAGCTGCTGCTGAGCTCAGGATTTCTCGCTGCAGCTAAAGGGCTGAATGACATAGGATTAGCTGGGGCATTAAGCATTGGGTACACCATTAGGAAGAGTTCGATGCTTCTGAGATTCCTGCTCTGGTCTCAAACTTAGGCCATGGAGTTTTGCAGAAAGAAAATGAAAGAAGGCGGTAACAAGGAAGAGTACAGAGTCAGAGTTGGAAGGGACCTTAATGTCTTTTTGGTCTAAACCAGAAGTTCCCAACCTTATTTGGCCCATTGGCCCCTTTTTTTAAAAAAAGATGACTCAATGCCCTCTTGGAAATCTACTTTCTTTAACTCTTTTTTAAAAAAAATTTGCATCATTTCAAAATAATACAATTTTTAAAAATATCTTAAATTTAATAATTTATTGTAAATTTGTGGGGTTTTTCCTGTATTGAAGTTTTTATGGCTCAATATTGTGTTTTGTAATTGTATAGTATCATATTGTAAAAAAGTCATTATATGCACATATTCCTGCTGATTCCTGCTGGACTTCCTGAAGATGTACAACACTTGCTTGTTAAGACCTGTCAGCAGACTTGATCACTGATGGGTTCTAACTTGCATTTTATGTGTTTATTTGGAAAATAATGTGATCACTATGACTTTAACTCTGTTACACAACAGATGAAACATGTAGAAATGGTTTTTCAAAATTTTCTTCTCTCTTCTTCTTTCCTTATGCTTCCACCACCCCCTTATTTTTATCAATACCCCCTAATTGCACCCAAGGCTATTACCCACCCCCATTGTTCTAGCATCCTGAAGGGAGTGGTATAGGCCTCTTTGAGAACTCTGACTAGTCTAAACCCTTTATTTTATAGGTAAGCTAACTGGGACCCAGAGAAGTTATGGAGGTGCTATGGAGGTGCTAAGGTCACCCAGCTAATCCTCAAACTCCAGATTTCAGGGCTCTTTCCACTTTTACCATGTTACCTCTGCAGCTTCACTTGTTTCCTCCCTGGGTCTATTTGCCACCAGGGGGGTTAAATTGAAAATAAAAGTTGGAGAAAATTATGAACCTGTGTCCTTATCAAATTCCTCAAGCTGGGTATTTGCTGATCATACTGTGAAATTCCTGCTACTATCTTTTCTCTTAGCTGGTCTCCAGATACCCATTCTCCCCAGCAATCTCTACCTTCCCCCCTTTTCTCTGTCTGGCTTTATCCACTTTTACCACTTTCTCTGTCTAGTTGTTTCACATTCCCTACCCATTTCCCCTTTCCCTGCTCTCTATTAATTGACCTAGGGGCCCCTTAAAAGGCAAGGTAGTTGAGCGAAAGATTCCTCTGAAATACTCACTCATATCTATTTTGAGCTGCTGTCATTCTCCTCCTACATTGGAGTTTGGAGGCAACAGGACTGATTTCCTTTGTTCTCAATTCTTCCCTGACTTAAGGAGAACTGTCATATCTACCTGTGCTTCCTACTGATCCCATGGAAGGATATGATTGGGGAGAAAAATCAATCACAATTCCCCCAAATTCTTCTTTTCATGTTCTACTTGAGTTTGAAATTAAATGGTAAGGATTGAAGAGATGAGAGGGAGCTCACCCTTTTAAAGTGTGTTCTTTTTTGCAAGCTGCTCAGTAGTTTTAGTTCTTCAAACATATGGATTTTGTTGGTGTAGGTACTGTGCTTTGCTGATATAAGACTCCTGCTCTTCTCTGCCTTAGTAGATGGTCTTGGCGGGTTCCATTGACTGAAAGACTCATTACTCTGTGGTCAGGCTTTCTGAACTTAGTTGGGTTCATCTGCAAGGTCAAGTCAAGAAACATTTGTTAAGCACCTACTACATTCCAGATGCTGTGCTAAGTGCTTGGGGATAAAGAAAAAAAGCAGAAAAGTCTCCAAGAGTTTACAGCCTATTGGTAGAGACAACATGGAAATAGCAATGTATGAATAAAATTTTTACAGGATAAAAAGGAAACTATTTCAGAGGGGAAAGGTACTAGCATTAAGGTAGACAAAGAAAGGCTTCCAGTGGAAATCTAGCTGAAATCTGAAGGAAGTCAGGGAAGCTGGGAGGCAAAGATGAGGAGGAAGAGAAATTCTAGGCATGGGGATGGCCAGTGAAAATGCCTGGAGTCTGAAGATGGAGTGTTATGTAAGAGGAACAGAAAACAGTCAGTGTGAGTGGAATGCAGAATGGGGTAGAGGGTAAAGTTTAAAAAGGCTGGAAAGGTAAGGTGGCACCATGTTGTGAAGGGTTTTAATAGGCAAACAAAATATTTTATATTTGATCCTGGAGTTGATAGGCAGCTACTGGAGTTTATTAAATGGGTGTATGGGAGTATTTGGATGACATGGTCAGACCTATGCTTTAGGAAGATCATTTTAGTAGCTGATTGGAGGAAGACCTGGAATGGGGAGAGACTTGAGGCAGGGAGTTACCAACAGACTACTGTAATAGTCTAGGTAGGAAATGATGAAGGCATGCGTTCAGGTGGAAGCAGTGTCAGAGGAGAGAAAGGGAAGAAATGGAGAAATGTTACAAAGATAGAAAGATAGGAACTGATTGGAGGTGAGAGTGGAAGATGACCCCTAGGTTGAGAGCCTCGGTGACTAGGGGAATGATGGTGCCCTTGACAGTAAAAAAGAAGTTATAGGAAGAAGGTGGGGCTTGGAAAGAAAGAGAATTAGTTCCATTTTGGTCATGTTGAGTTTAAGATGTCTGTGAGAAAATCAATTCAACAGGCAGCTGGAGATGTGAGAGTAGTGGCCAGGAAAAAGGTTATGGCTAGAACAGATCTGAGGACCATTTACATAGAGATAGACATTGAATCTGTAGAAACTGATGAGATTCACCAAGCAAAATAGTAGAGAAGAAGAAGAAGAAGAGAAGGCCCCAAACAGTACAGGCAGAAACTCATAGATATTGGGCCTAACCTAGATTAGGATCCATCAAGAGAGACTTGAGAGGGAGGAAGGGTCAGACAGGTAGGAGAACCAAGAGAGAGAAGTGTCACCAAAAAAAAAAAAAAAAAAAACAGAGAAAATATCAAGGAGAAGAGAGGGATTGAGAGAGTTAATGGCTGCAGAGAGGTCAAGAAGGATAAGGATTGAGAAAAGATCACTAAATTTGTCAATTAAGCGATCATTAATAATTTTGGAGAGAGTACTCTCAGATAACGATGAAGGATGGAAGCCAGAGTGAGGAAAGTCAAGAAAAGACTAAGAGGAAAATGGAAATGGAAACATGGAAAGCATGAGTTGTAGAACTCTTCTTGAGGAGACTAGCCATGAAAGAGAGAAGAGATGTAGGACAGCAGCTAGTGGGGAGGGATGAAGGAAGGGAGAATTCTTCTGAGGATACCTCTTCTCAGAAAAGATAATGACAACATTAGACATGGGTGAGGCATGGATGTTTTTGCAGGCAGTAAGGAAGTATCAGCAGACATGGAAGGAAGGCAGACAAGAAGGAAACAAACATTTATTAAGGGTTTACCATGTGCTAGGCACTATACTAAATACTGGGAATTCAAATACAAGCACAAAAAAATATAGTTCCTGTCCTTGAGGAACTTACATTCTAATGGGGGAAGACAATACCCAAAAGGGAGATGGAAAGGGGGGCGAGGGGGAAGATGATAATGAAGCTACTAGGTGGGGAAACATAATTTTGAAATCTGGAGAAAGTCAGGAACGTGGCTGGGATGGGAATTAAGGCAAGCTGGCCTGGCCCCCTCCACAAAATGTAGGCCCTAGGAGGAACTCACCAATAGGAAAAGGGCGATGGGCCTTGAAGAAGGATGTTCCTTGGTGAGTAGGCCTCAAGGACAGTAGGGAGAGGAGGCCCCAGGTGCTAAGGGAAGTTTCAGGTTTAGCCAGTGGTAGAGGGGGCATGGCTTTGAAGTGTAGAGGAAGTCAGGAACCAGGAAGGGAATACCATGACCTGAACCAGTGAGAGGGAAAGAATTACCTTCCTCTTCTTCCTCTACTTTACCCCAGTCCTAGAAATGGGAATGAGTGTGTTTGTTTTGGTAGATTTCTGGGTTGTTCATCCTTCTCAGTTTCAGATGCCCAGATGCAATCCTTGCTGGACTGGGAATGTTAGCTATGACCACCTTGGAGCCAGGATTATATGCTGGATGGTGCAGCTGGCCAGCCCAGCATGGAAGCCTTGAGAAAGGCCAGGAGGAGAATAAAGAGAGTGAAGATTAGTGAGAAATTGAGTATAACAGAAGAGGGTTAATCTACTAGAGAAGACAGGGTAGAATGTGATCATTTGTGCACGAAGATAGGCAAAAGACAATCTGTCCCTGCACCCAGATTGAAATCTTTTCTAGTCTGGTAAGCCACAGTGGCTCCCTAGTAGCTATAAGACAAAATACAAACTCCCCTGTTTGGAACTTAAATGCCTTTGTGCTTGGGGTCTGGTTTATTTTTCAGGCCTATTGCATGTGATTCCCATTTGTGTACTCTCTATTTCAGACAGACTGTCCTATTGGCTATTCCTTGAATACTATATTCTGTCTCCTGTCTTCATGTTTTTTTCAAACTATCCTTTGCTTATGATGCCTTCCTGACTTCTAACACTTAGAATCATTAGTGTCTTTCAAAGCTCAGCTCAAGTAACACCAGCTACATGAAGCCTTTCTTGATCCCCCCAATTATTAGTGTAACACAGACCATCTTGACCCCCATGGCCTGAAGGCTGGGCATGCTACATTTCACTCTCCCCCCCAGGTTTCTCTGGCACTCTTAAGGGCATTGGGGGCTGTCTAGGCTCTCTGCAAATGGCTCCAGCCCCCACTATAATGTCCCTTCCATTGTAGGGGGAGTGCCTCTTTAGTCAATTAACAGTCAGATTAGCTTTTACATAGAAATATTTACTCCAAAAAGTATAATTACAAACATTCAAACTTACTCCTAACACATAGGAAGCAAAATTCCTTCTTCCCCATTTTACTACCTCAGTCTTGGGGAAGGGGATTGGGTCTTAGATTGGTTCCTATAGAACACAGTTCCAGTTCCAAGTGCAAAACCTCACTTGAACTTGAGTCATAGACATTATGACTTCTCAGGGCTTTCATGCTGGACTGGATGGCTGTACCATCCAGTTGATAATCCTGGCTCCAAGGTGGAGCTCACATTCCTAGTCTATCAAGGATTGCCTCTAGTCGCCTGAACCTGAAAAGGACAAACAACCCAGAAACAAAACAAACACCTTCAGTCCCATTTCTAGGAGCTAGGGCAAAAGAGAGGCTGCAGAGAAAGGCAAATCTTTCCCTTCTTACTGGTTCAGGTCATAGCATTCATACTGTGGGTGAACTGGAATCTTTACCCTCTGGACACAGCCCATGAGAGGTGCAGCCAAAAAAGAGCTCTTGGCTCTGTCTCACCAATATTAAAGATGTAGGTGGTCAATCAAGTGGAGCAAATTGGGCATGCTTCAAAGACCCCCACAAGGGCATCTTCACGTTAGAACTGGGCCTGCCCAGTCATGCCTGAGTTACATTAGCTTGCACCCTGCCCAGATATTGATTCATACACAATTTATATTTACTTTTCTGTGTGTATGTTGTTTCCATCCAATGGGATATATGTTCCTAGAAGGTAAGGACAGTTTCAGTTTTGTCTTTGTATTCCCTAGCATGTAGCAGTGTCTGTCTCAAAGGAAGGATTTCTCTTTCTAACTCTTACGAGGAGTTCCATGAGACACACAATGTATTCATACATGGAAAGACTGTATAGACAGAAGGGAATGTGAAACAAGAGGAAAGAAGGAGTAGGAAATCTCTGGATAATGCCATTACATAAAGAAAATTCCAAACAAAAGACAAAACCTTAAAGGGGACACAGTTCATGCCTTGTATATTTGAATCATTCCTAGAATGCCAATTCCTTTGTGGGCAGGAATCAGCTATATTTATCTTTACATATACCCCAGCACTTAGCAAAGTGCATTGTACATAGTAGGTTTTCAGTAGCTAATGGTTGAATGAATTCTCAGGAATGCCTGGCACACTGTGGATACTCAAATATAAGATAATGTTTTTCATAGCAACTTTTATTTGGTGCCTGCCTCAGGACCAGCCAAAAGAAACAACTCATTTGTCAAAAGCCTCTTGCTCTCATGGTCCCTGTGGGTATAGGCAGGAAATGGTACGTTTTATTTGGAATCTGTGTTTGAAAGAGTTTGCTACACAGTACTTTTAGAGGCACCGGGGAATTTTAGCATTAATGAAAGAGAGTAGAGACAGTCATCTCCTGGAACAGTGTTGTTACTCCTTGACTGTTTCAGAAAATTCTCTCCCCATGATGAAGTTGTCCTGCTAAGGTGGAAAGTACAGATCTGAAGACTGTCTGTGTATTGTTTGCAGATTACGCAGCTAAATTCAAAGAATTACCACCAGAATGGGTCCTAGATGAGGAATTTTTCCAAGCACATCAAACTAGGAAGACTGTTCACTAAGATGTGGAGGGATTGTGAGCTGTAGAGATGAAAGGAGGTCTCATATGTATTCAGTGAATTATTTCATGATGAGTCATGACTTGATTTACCCTGCTGTACTAATTTCTTGTGTGAGAGAGATAAAGAGGAAGACTACAATGCAGGCAATATGATTTGGAAATAAAAAGGAAGAGAGAGACGGTGAAGTCTGGTTTGGGGCAAGATCAGGCAAAACCTCACCTATTAGAGTCTAGGGTCCCAGGGACAAAGTCCATCTTAGTAGGACATTTTCATGGAGAGATAAAAATCATTTAAATCCTTGCCACAAACTAGGTACTGTGCTAAATATGAAGAATACAAAAAGAAAGGAAAAAAGTTCCTGTCCTCAAAGGGCTCACCTTCTGTTGGGGAAGACAATGTGCAAATAACTGTGTATATATATATATAAGATACAGTGTGACTGTAAGTAAGGTAATCTCAGCAGGAGTTAAGGGAGTGGGAGAAGACCAGGAAAATTCTCCTGTAGAAGGAAGAATTTAAGCTGCGTCTTGGAGGAGGCCAGGGAAGCCAGGAGATGGAGAGAAGGGAGAAGAACATTCCAGGTACATAGGAGACAGTCAAAGTCAAGAAATCGGGAGATGGAGTGCCCTGTGAAAAGAACAAAAGGGAGGCCAGTGTCTGGATCACAGAGCACGGGGAGGGGAGTAAAGTTTAAGAAACCTAGGAAGACAGGAAGGGGCCAGTTTATGAAGGGCTTAAAAACTAGTCAGGGGATTTTATAAGTTCTGCTGTAAGTTGACATATGCATTCCCCAAAAGCACCACCGTGCAAAATTGGGTAATAAAAACCACATGGCTTATGGGAAAAAAAGGTTAGGGGCATAAGGCTTAAAAAGTTCATCAGTGACACATATAAAGGAAAAAATAGGAATCTGATTATAGTAGCACACTTTTAATAGTACAAATGCATGAATACTAAATAAATGGTGCCAACCTTGGCAGCCAGGACTATTGATAAACCTGTGCCTCAGTCCCATGGGCCTGGACTGGCAAAGCCTTGAGCAAGTTGGGTGGGACAGAACTCTAGGTTTCAGGACAGGAGATCATAGGGATGGGGTTGGGGGTGTTCAGACCAGCCCTCCTTCCTCCACAGCTCCTACTGTTCCAGAAGATACATAATAAACATGACACTTTACCTTGAAAAAGACTTGAAGTGGTAGTGGGTGTCAAAGGGTTGAGCTTGTGAATTATTTTGAAATATAGTGCAGTTTACTGCATTCTTGCTGTTTCTCAGGGAAGAAATCATGTATAAGTAAATTGAATTTTTATTATGCTCAAAATGTCCCCTAATATGTTAATTTGTGTTGGAACAAATTAATGTTTTTGAAACAAACATTATTGTATAACAGACTGTATTTGATTATGGAAATAATTGTGAGGCACTATAGGTTAAAGGGAGGGGAGGGGATGGTGTGATAAAGTCAGAGCTGTGCTTTAGGAAGATCACTTTTGGCAGCTGAGTGGAGGATGGGTTGAGGTGGGGAAACACTTAAGGCAGGAAGAGCAACAAGAGTGCCATTCTAATAGTCCAGGCACGAGATGAGATGAAACCTGCTCCAAAATGGTGGCAGTATGAGTGGAGAGAAGGGGACACAGACAAGAAAGCCTTGAAGGAGGAAAAACAGGACTCGGTAACTGATTGTACCTGTGGGGTAGTGAAAGTATTTTTTTTTTTTTTTTCAGACCTGAGGATACAGCCTTGAGTTACTCAGGATGGTGGCACCTTTGATGGTAACGAGGTTTGGAAGAAGGGAGGGTTTCTAGAGAAAGATGATGAGTTCATTTTGGAACACAATGAGTTTAAGCTATATAGAAAATGTCAAGTTTGAGATGTCCAAGAAACTATTGGTGATGTGAGCTGGAGCTCAGGAGAAATGCTAGGGCTGGCTATGTAGAACTTTGAAATCATCTGCATAGAGATGAAAATGGAATAGATAAGAAAAGACAGTGAGAAAGCCTTTCTGTAACAGGTTAGTAGTTCAAGGGCATCAGAATCAAAAGGGGGTAGAATTGGCAGACATATGGTCAAGGGTCAGGCAGGAGATCAAATATGAGACATCCCAAATAGAGCCGTTGTTGCAGCTAAGTCTTTTTTTTTTTTTTTAGTCATATTTAACTCTCCATGACCCCATTTGGGGTTTTCTTGGCAGAGATACTGGGATTAGTTTGTTGTCTCCTTTTCTAGGTCATTTTACAGATGAGGAAACTGAGGCAAACAGGGTTAAGTGACTTGCTCAGGGTCACACAGCTAGGAAATGTTTGAGGCTGAATTTAAACTCAAGAGGATGAGTCTTCCTCATTTCAGGTCTACTACTCTATCTACTCTGCCACCTAGCTGCCCCAGATAAAGCTGAGCACCTCTCAAAGGGTAGACTTCCCTTTTTCACTTGTTTCATCTTTTCTTTTTAAGCCTTAGTGTTTAGAGCCAACTCCCTCCCCTCCCCCCTTGATCTTTGGCCCAGGCTTTAGCTATTACTGATTGTTACCTGCCACTGCTAGTATTTCCTGTGACAACCGCAAATGAGTTCTCATGGTGACTTGACACCATCCTGGGGTGGGGGAAACTGGTATGGGTCATCATTGTTTGGTTGAAAACAAGGAAAATATATTTGGCTTCCCCAAGCTGGGTCTTGGCCACTATTCTACTCTGACATTCAAAGATCCTGAAAAATACAGAAGCTACTGCACCTCCTGAAGCCTTCCCTAAAGCCAGAGGGATATGGGGAATTTTGTTTTAACCTGATGAGGATGGGGAAGAGGACTGATGCAGAATCACTAGCAATGTGGCCCCTGGTCCCATTCTTGGTCTACTAAACCTCTTCATCCATCAATAAGTATCTATTGAATGCCTACTGTATTTTTGACCCTGAGGGGATACATATGAAATATAAAATATGGTGCTCACTCTCAAGAGCAGCTACGCATAGTGAACAGAGAGATTTATGTTAACCTTGAAGTTAGGAAGACCTGAGTTCAAATCCTGCCTCTGGCATGTACTAACTGTGTAATGGTGGGTAAGATGTTTAACTCTTTTGTGCCTTAGGCAGCTAAGATTTTAAACTCTAGATGGCAATCTCCATTGGTGCAAAGAGGTCCTATACCAATCTCCTGGAGGTAAGATCAAGGACCTTACAATCTAGTTGGAGAAACAATATTGGTATACAGGAGGTAAATAGCATTAAAAGGCAGTATATAATTAAGCACTGTACAGACTAAGGGATATAGCTATAAAATAAGTTGATTACACAAGTCATGCATGGACAGCATTCCCATTATGGTTATACTTACTAAATGAAGCCTATACTTACTAGTATGAAGCCTTCCATGTCTGCTGCACAAGGGATAGGAAGCCTGGAGTATTGAGGAAGGTTTTGTGGTAGAGTCTAGGCTTCCAAAGATGGGTTGGATTGGACTAGGTGGAGAAGAGAAGGGAGGGCAAATGACCTCTTGGGAACTGTCTTTCATACTGCAGAAGGGCAGGTGATGGGAAATTTTTAAAATAGGAATATAGATCTTTCAGTTAAAATTTGTCACTGTATTTCTTGGATCAACAGATAACCAGGCTTTTCTAACATCTATAACAATGGCAACAGCTCACATTTATATAACACTGATGCCAAGTGCTAAACTCTTTACAATTATCATCTCCATATGAGCTTTACCCAGCCCTGTGAAATGGGGGCTATTATTATCCCCATTTTACAGATGAGGACACGGGGGCAAACAGACTTACCCAAGGTCCCTGTTGTTACCATCCCTATTTTATAGTTGAGGCAGAGTCTGAGGTCACATATGAACTCAGGTCTTCCTGACCTCAGGCCCAATCTATCCACCCAGCTGCTTCTTCTATAGAGCAGGAGATGCCATACTATTCTTCCAAAGCCTTTCTTAAATCCTCACCTTTCCTTACTGTCAGGAAGCTCTTTTTTGTATGCAGCCTAACACATCCCTACAGCTGCAGGTCCAGTCCGTCTCCACTTACTCTTTACTTATTATGAACAAAACAGGGCAGACCACAGCCTCCAAACGGAGCAGCTCTTCATGTGTCTAAAAAGAAGGGCCGGGTCTTTTATCTGTGTCCTTTCTCTAGGCTGAGTAATCCAAATGCCTTCTTCCTTTTGTCACAGATCTTATTCTCCAACCTTCTCCTCATCTTCATTGCTCTCCGCTGGACTCATTTCAAGTTATCACCAGTCCTTCTCGGCTAACTTAAAATCATAGGACTGGAAAGGATTTCGGCAGCTAACAGGCACTTATTCCCCCAACTTCAGGCAGAAGTGAATTCTTAGAATCATTCCTCTCAGGTCTTGATGGAACCTTAACAATCATGTCATGTAACTTTCTTTGTTTTATACTTTATTATTATTATTATTTTGGTCTGGATCTGTGATTTAATTTGCAAGAGGAATTCCTGGCTTGGAAATTCTTACCACTAACGTAGATCAACAGCTCAACTGAACTTTATGGTGTTTTAAAATAGGTGTCTGAGAACAATGAGAGGTTTGCTGATTTGCCCATGATCATAAGCCAGTATGTTTCAGAGGTGGGACTTGAACCCAGGTGTTTCTGACTTCACTATGCCATGCTGCTGACAGGTATTATTATCCCCATTTTGAAAATGAGAGCAGATAGCTGATACAGTGGATAGAGCCCCAAGCCTGGAGTCAGGGAGACCTGAGTTCAAATTCAGTCTCAGACATTTACTAGCTGTGTGACCCTGGACAAGTCTCTTAACTCTGCCTCAGTTTCTTCATCTGTAAAAATGAGTTGGAGAAGGAAATGACAAATCATTCCAACAACCACAACAATGTTTAAGTGATTTGCCAGTTCATAGGCTATAGATCTGAAAATGACCTTACAAATGAACTGATCCAATGCCCTCATTTTATGAATGAAGAACCTATGGGTCAGACAAATTAAGTGATTTATGCAAGGTTACATAGGTAGGAAGTAGCAGAAGTCATTTGTTGTTGTTTGGTTGGTTTTCAGTAGTGTACAACTCTTTGTGATCCCATTTGAGATTTTCTTGGCAGAGACACTGCAATGGTTTGACATCTTCTTCTCGAGCTCATTTTATAGATGAGGAAATTGAGGCAAACAGGGTTAAGTGACTAGCCCAGGGTCACCCAGCAAGTAAGTGTCTGAAGCTATATTTGAATTCAGGAAGAGGAGTCTTCCCAACTCCAGACCCAGCCCTCTACCCACTGTACTCCCCAGCTGCCCAGCAGAAGCAGTATTGGAATTCGAATCCTCTGACTTGAAATCATTGGATCATAGATGAGGGACTTCTGGAAAGGACCTCAGAGTTTATAGAGTTCAACCCCCTCATTTGACAGAAAACGAAACCTATCCAGGGAATTTAAATAACTTACCTAAGTTCTCACAGATAACAAATGCCAAAAGCAGAACTTAAATTCAACTCTTTTGATCCCAGAGGCCATATTCCTCCCCTTATTCCACATGGTTTCTCGTCCCACAGTAGAAGTACAGGGACTAGAAGTCAGTGCTCTTGGGTTCAATGCACCTCACAGGAAAAAAAAAACTTTCTTAAAAGTCTTAATGGACATTTTCAAAGTTCTTCTGTGATAAATAGTGCTCTATCTTCAAAGAATCTGTAAAGGAGGAACCAAGGGGGTAGCTGCCTCTTTATAGATTTCCGACAAAGGTTACCTTAGCAGTTAAACACAATTAAATGGTAAACCCACTGGGCAGGGATTGTGTTCAGCTCACTGTTCTGGACGGTGTCTGGGGCCAGGGTGACCCTTAATAAACTTGAAAGGAAAAGAGTGACACCCTCAGATGACTAAAAAGGATATAGCCTGATTCATTTTTAAGAGTCCAGTTGGGACATTGGTATGTAGATATGGCAAAGCCCCTCTGTTGTGTTTTACATCTCGAACAATGAGTATGACCTTTTAAACTAATTGTGATTTTTCTGTCGCCTACTTCTCTACAAGCCCAAGGCTCATTGGCTAAGAGGATTCATCACAGAGTTCTTGAAATCTGAAGCCCTGGTTCCTGTGTCCCTGCGCTGGGGTTAGGACTGAGGATGCCTTCATTCTGGGTTGTCATGACAATCCTCTGCTGAGAAATTGTTCCTCTAGAGAGAGAGGGGAATGAAAAGGGAGGAAGAAGCCTTATTGAAGCCAGGCCTGGCTAGTCTGAAGACTCCGATGAATTTAATACACTTTACAACTGTCCTTGCTGTTGTGAACCACTTACGTGTCAAGTGTTGAATCCATTAACAATGATATTTAAGAGTTAACGTTTAGAAGCCAGATCTCCACTGGAGACCAGCAGGCAAATGATATGATAACCCAGATAATTTTGGCCCAGGAACTTGGGGGTGGGGAATGGTTTCTGTCATCTAGATGGTGGTCCCCGTCTTCAGATCTGTCTGCAGTAGGTACCTGACCTCAGGATGTCTTTCTTGTTAGGGGCTCCGATATTCTTTCACTGATGATCTCACAAACAACTCTGGGTAAAATGATCAGGAAATAAATATTATGCTCCTCATTTCACTGATTAGTTCTCTCTAGAGGTAATGAGAAGGTCCGGTTATGTATATGAAGGTAAATAAGGTAAAATAATCTTCCTGTAATCACCCTTCATCTTCTTGTCATAGCTTCCTCCTCCCAGGCGGTTGCTTCTCTCAGCCACCCAGGCCCCTCCAGTGTAGTGGGGAGAGAAAGCTTTGAAAAATGGGTCCACACTGAAGGGCTAATTCCTTAATTTTCCTCTGTAGGAGATATTTGAATTTTTAAAAGTGGTAGAGTGGTTAGAGGGTAGTTAGATGGTTCAGTGGATAGAGCCTCAGACTTGGAGTCAGGAAGACCTGAGTTCAAATCTGTCCTCGGACTCTTACTGGCTGTATGACCCTGGGAAAGTCACTTAACCCTGATTGCTTTAAAAGAAAAAAGAAAGAAAGAAAAAGAAAAAAAACTTCAGGTTGTATTTCTTAAACTTCTCAGCAGTGTGCAATATATCAGGACCGTCATAGGCAGCAAAGCCTCATTCCTCACTCCTCTAGGAATTTGGCTCCACTGGAAACTTCTCAGGCAGTGATTGACTGGGAAGACTGGAAAGCATCCAGGGTCAAAATTTTCAGGTTCCCTAGTCCAAGTTGGGTAGAGTCTTAGTGTGTCCATCTTGGGCAGTGGGATTGAGGGGCGTTAGGTTTTTTGCATTTACTTGTTTTCTTGAAATACAAAGGATGAAACTTGTTTTCTTTTTCTTTGTGGGGAGTGAAGGCTTTTCTTTGCCAGGTCTCCTGGCAGGCTGGTCTCTGGGTGATGGTGGCCCTGGCATCAGGATGGCAGGCTTTTTCCTCCCCTGCTTGTGCTTAGGGCCCGGAGTTTGGAGAGAGGCCATCACTTAACAGAGTGGAGCCACAGGAGTGACAGGAGGCATCCCTGTGCCAGGGGAGTGTTGCTGCCCAAAACGTATGGTACATGTCCAAGGGCTTTCAAGGTACCAGTGGCCTTGCCAACTTGCAGTAATTAAGCAGTAAGACCCAGGCCGGTTTGCAGTGCGACAGCCAGATGACTGGGGTGTGAATGGAGAAGAGACACACAACGCTTTGTCCAAATGGTCTTGGTGAGACCATAAAACTCTCAGTATATTCTTCTTAAAATCGAAAGGCCATGCAGTAAAGGAGAAATGGAAAAAATAATGATGGTTATCCGTGCTTACACAGCCTCTCACTCCAGGTGTCTTACAAACAGTATCTCTCTCATCCTCACACCAGCCAGGGAAGCAGGGAATTATAGCAGGGGGTTGTCCATTATACACATGAGATATATGTGGCCCCAGAAACTCTGACTCTCCCAAAGCCATATAATGAATGAGCATGAGAACTGATCCCAGGACCTTAACAACTCTCCCCCCTCCCTTTTAAGGCCTTCTTCTATTATGCTTTATTTAGAACCAGGTTCAAATCAAATCTGTTACATAATGATAGGATAAGTTACTTAAACCTCTTGGTGCCCCTAATATATGAAGGAATCAGTGCTGGTCTGCATTTCTAGAATGAGTTTCCTTATTGGGAATTCCCAAACTAAATACATCATACAAGTCTAGTTGGGAAAAAAAAAATCTACTTCGAGAAGCATGACAGAGTTTATGGAGTTTTGGACTTGGAGTCAAGAACAGGGCTTAAATTCCATCTGTGATACCTATTAGCTATAAGAATCTAGATAGATGAATTGACCTTTCTAAGCCTTAGTTTATTTATCTCTAAAATGGATGTAGTAATACCTCCAGCACTTACCTTATGGGACTGTTGGGACTCTCAGATGAGTACGGTATTTTGAAAACTTAAAAGTGTTGAATAAATGTCAGTTATTATTTCTGCTTTACTTATTGCATTATACTGTCTTTATACTATAAGGTCAGAGTCCTAGAGAAGGGTGAGGGGTGCGTTTCAGTCACATAGTAAAGCAATGGTAGCAATGGATATTTGCATAATACTGTTGTTCTCATTTCCCATAAATTATCAGATTTAATCCTCACAGCAGCACTGTGACTTGGGGCAGGACAGGGATTATTGTTCCTAATTTACAAATAAGTAAATAGCTGAATAATTCAGTAGGTAGAGCACTGGGCCTTGAGCTAGGAAGAGACCTGAGTTCAAATCTGGCCTCAGACACTTACTAACTGTATGGCCTTGGACAAGTCAATTAACTTCTCTCTGCCCTGGTTTCCTTATTTCTGAAATGAGGATAATGATAGCATATACACCCCAGGGTTTTTGTTAGGTTAGATTAAGTTAATACTTGTAAAGCACTTTGCAAGCCTTAAAGCAGGGCTTCTTAAACTTTCCCTACTCTTGGCCTTTTCCAGTTTTGGCAGCATTAGTTGGCATGGGGGTGTGCTCAGTACAAAGTGCACGTGCTTTGTGCTCAGAACCAAGCCTGCAGTGAAATTGTGTGATGCCACACAGGCAAGTGCAGCCAGAAGCACCTCGGCGTAGTTACAAGTCTGATCTTGGGTTAATCATGACTTGTGGTTTGAGAAACACCGCCTTAAAGCACCAGATCTATGTGAGTTGTTGTTATTGCTCCTGTTACTGTTGTTATAATCATTAAGTGGGGGTCCCAAAGAGGTTAAGTGAACTTGCCCCATAATCGCGTTTGGTGGTTGGGAGATGTGAACTATGCTTCTTGACTGTAAGTCTAATATTCTTTCTGCTAGTGACTAATTGGTTCTCCCCCTCCACAGAGGACAAATGTGAAGAAATGAGCTTAAATTCAAGCACGGGAAATCAGGATGACTGAAATGAAAAATATCGGGCTGGGTATAGTAAGAACTCCCTGACTGCAAGAACTGTTAAACACTTCCTTGAGGGACCTTGTGGAATTTCCTTCTCTGGAGATCATTTAAAATAGATTAGACATCCACCTGCCTTTGGTGCTCCGGGGAAAGTGATACCTAGAGGTAGGGGCTGGATTCAGGGACCTGGCGTCTCCCTGATTGTGTGGGCACTCTAACTTTAGGTTAGCTTGGCATCTGGGCCTCCTAGAAAAATGATCCCGTACATCAAACAGGTTGTGTTTTCCAGACTAGAAAATTATCAGACTATCAAAGAGTGGGGAGAAAAGAGGAAATTCACATGGGGATCTGTGGGGAGGAAGGGTGCGGAGTGTAGAGGGATTTAGTGTGTTCATAGAAGCTCCAAGTCATCCTACTGGGGAATAATGAACAGTTTTGCCTGACAATTAATCACCAAAACTTTGTCACTGGATCTAGAGAAGGAGGCCAAAGTGATACAGTGTGGGAAACAGCTGGGGCTTGGTTGTGGAGCCTGGCATACAATCCCTGTCATTATCGCAGTTATCCATGCAGTTGTGTTAGCTAAAGGAATTCTTTCCTGGGTGATGGGGAGGGAGATCCCTCAGTCCCAGTAGAGTTGATACAGGCTTCTACACAGACCTGGTAAATCTTCTGCATTCTGATGCTCATCTGAAAGTTTGCTTGCTGTATAGCAAGGACCCAGTCATACCAAGAGCAGATGGTTCTTTTTTATGGCAATATCTCTGTTTCCTCTGGTGCTAAGAGAGGCCCTGGATTGGAACAGAAACAGGAAGTGCCTATTCCTATACCCAGAGATTGCTCCTTTTTAAAAAACCACATATCTTTTCTCTGTATTTTAATTGCAAATTCAGATTCAGGGATTGTGTGCTTTCTTTAGCACATAATACTGTTTTATAGAATGCTTGGCCATCCAGGAGTTCTCAGCCAACACTGAACTCTGGGACTGTTGGATTTTGTACTCAGCACAAGGGAAAGGATTAGGTTTTTTTTGACTTGGCTTGTTGCCTGGCACTTCATCAGTACAGACAGGGTCACTACATCCTGACTAATGCTCACCTAGCCTGGCATTAGCCAGGTGATGGTTAATGGCTAACATAAACAGCAGATCATAGCATGGCGCTGTGAGAAGGTTGGGTGTCAGAACAAAAAGTACAGATGGAGCCAGTTGGGGTATACTTCCTTCTGTGTCTTCCCCACTTTCCCTCTCCTGAGCCACCCAGAACAGACCATATCACATTATCATCAGCCTTTTAGTGAGATGGAGACCACCAGACCTTATCATTAGCCCTGCCAGTGTTCCCTAAAGTTCCTTAGACCAGACCTCTTCTGTATCTACATTCTCAGATCCCAGTCTGACCTACTTATTGTAACCTTAGAACCTCAGCCTTTCCACCCATTCTGCCATCACACTCTTAGGAATTCCAGATCTTTGTATATTCACTGCAGCTGAACTTTCTTGTATGTACTGTCTGCCAAAATTAACATGTGAGTTCCTTGAAGCAAGGACTGTCTCATTTTTTTCTTTTTGTAATCCCAGCGCTTACCAGAACACTTGGTATGTAGTAAGTGATTAATAGATACTTTTTTCATTTGTTCACTCATTAATTCATTCTGTAGTGGTCAAAGGACAAGGCCATGGGACCAAATCAGGGTCTGGGAGAAATTGTTGCCATACCAACAAGGTCAACAGAAATGTAAGTCAGATTGTTCTGGCTCTATTAATAGGGAGGATCAGTGAAACAGGACAAGGACTTCCTGCTCAAGTGGGAGGTATAAGTATCAACATGAGTTGAGGTTGGAAAAGCCAGCAAAGCAAGAGCAAACATTAACGTTTTGTTGGTGGAGCTGCAAACTGGTCCAACCATTCTGGAAAGCAACTTGAAACAATGCCCCAAAAGCCATTGAACTGTTCTTACCTTTTAACCTAGCATTACTTACTCTTACTAGGTCTACATCCTGAAGACATTGAAGAAAGAGGAAAAGGACCCATATATACAAAAATATTTATAGCTGTTTTTTTCATGGTAGTAAAGAACTGGAAACTGAGAGAAGGCCCATCAATTGGGGAATGGCTGAGCAGGTTAAGTTGTATGTGAATGCTCTTGTGCTGTAAGAAATGATAAAGGAGATGATTTTTAAAAACTTTGGAAGACTTGTAAAAACTGTACAAATGAAATGAGTAGAACTGGGAGAATAATTTATACAATAACAATGTAAAGACAACTTTGAAACACAATGGAACTAACCTTGGTTCCAGAGGACTCCTGATGAAATATGCTAAGCTACTGTTTTAGTCTTGTTTTTTTTTTCAATTTTGTTTTATTTTCAATTCCAAATTCTCACTTTCTCATTTCCCTTCCCCCTTCCATTAAGAAAGCAAGAGGGGAAAGTCTGTTACAAATACAAATTGCAGCATTGATCATGTCCAAAATACACCCCCTCACACGTATACATATTCAGTTACAGTGCTATGCGATAAGAAGATATGTGAGAAATGGGGAGGGAAAGAAGGCACACGTGGTGGAGAGCTGGTGACTGAGGATTAAAGGAGGGGGAAATAGAAGTGTTTTTGTTACTGGATTCTACTAATAGGTGACTGTAGAGTCAACAAGATTTTTTTAAGAGCTTAATATATACTGGGCGAAGTTGCTAATTATTGTGGATATTGAAAGGCAAAACCAGGTTCTCTCTCCTCAAGAAAATCACATTCTAATGGGAGGAAATGAAGAGGGACATTAGGTGCTTTGGGGCCCCCAATGACAAGAGTCCCTTGGTGGGCAGTCTGGAATGAATTCACAGGCTCAAGCATTCTGAGTCAAGTTGGCAAAAGTTTATTGTTACGCCTTACAGCGGGCAAGAGTTCTTAGGGACCTGCAACCTTAAAAGGGTAGAGTTAAAGTTTTTATAGGATAATCTTTAGAATAACCTGTGCCAATTATTCTAACTAGGTGAGTAAGGGTAGGATTAGGGAAGAGTTAAGGAATGGTCAGTGCTTAAAGGAACATGCACTTTTAGTATCTACTGCGCAGATGTATTGCCCATAATTCACTGGGAAATAGCCCAAGGCGGGGCTGCATGGAGGTGTGGTTTTAGGCTTGAAATGTTGCTAAATCAACTAGCAGTCAGGGCTGACTGAGAAGTGCCCAGTCCGCTACTCATCAATGTCCTGTTTGACAAGATGGATATTGGGAGTATACATATGTCCCAAGCTAACAAGGGATCCAGGATGTGTGTAATGGGACTTATAGATATCCAGTGAAGGCTTCATTGGTACAGCTGGTCATTATACTAAGGGGAGACAAACATTTCATGAATGGTTCCTAGGCAGAGTACTAGCAGGGGGAAAGGGCAGAGATAATGGTCTGAGGCTGGGGAGATTTGAGGCTAGGGAGAAATGTGATTTTACAAACTGTTTAATTTTACAAACTGTGGTTCAAGCACAGACACCCAAGCACCCCATCAAAACAACATGCAAACTAGGTACTTACAAGATAGCTACAGTGTAAAATAGAAGGTAATAGAGGGAAGGCATTGGGATGGGGTGGGGAATGACAGAAAGATGAAATTGAAGAGGAGTTTGGGGACATGTTATAAGCTTGGTACAGATACATGTGAAGTGGTGAGGGACTGACTTTGATTACTCAGATTTCTGTCTGGGCTCACTCTTTGTCAAAAGCAGAGTAGGTAACAACTTCTTGACTTACTCAAGCAGTCATTTCATCCTGCAAAAGACTGAAGAACCAATAAGTGTAAATTCTGCAGGATTTGATTTTTACCAAGAAGCAGGCATTGGTTCCTGGGGTGGAAATGATGAGGATCATGGAGGGAAGTGACCACTTCCTCCTAGAACTTATGTGATAGAGGACAGGAAATCTAGGCAAAGTCTGACATTCAGCCTAGATTTGGGGAGAGCTGAATTCAAAGAATCTGGAGGAAATAAAGGTAGGATCCCATGGACTAAAAGTGTATAGGGGAAGGCAATCTAGGAGGGATGGGTAACTCTCAAAAAAAGAAATATGGTGACATAAAGGGAAATGAATCTGACAAGGAGGAGAAATAGTCGCTGACTGAAGAAACTAATGATGCACAGAGAACTCATTGACCAACTTGGTATAGATTTTTTTTAAAGTTAATTTATTTATTTTTAGTTTGCAACATTCACTTCCATAAGTTTTAAAAATTTTTTCCCCTTCCCTCTCTTTTCCCCTCCCTAAGACAACATGCAATCTGATATGGGCTCTACATATACATTCCTATTAAACATATTTTCACATTAGTCA
>JAQQSV010001631.1:26552-52805 GCA_028646515.1 Pseudochirops corinnae
ATTAGTTTCTTCAGTCAGCGACTATTTCTCCTCCTTGTCAGATTCATTTCCCTTTATGTCACCATATTTCTTTTTTTGAGAGTTACCCATCCCTCCTAGATTGCCTTCCCCTATACACTTTTAGTCCATGGGATCCTACCTTTATTTCCTCCAGATTCTTTGAATTCAGCTCTCCCCAAATCTAGGCTGAATGTCAGACTTTGCCTAGATTTCCTGTCCTCTATCACATAAGTTCTAGGAGGAAGTGGTCACTTCCCTCCATGATCCTCATCATTTCCACCCCAGGAACCAATGCCTGCTTCTTGGTAAAAATCAAATCCTGCAGAATTTACACTTATTGGTTCTTCAGTCTTTTGCAGGATGAAATGACTGCTTGAGTAAGTCAAGAAGTTGTTACCTACTCTGCTTTTGACAAAGAGTGAGCCCAGACAGAAATCTGAGTAATCAAAGTCAGTCCCTCACCACTTCACATGTATCTGTACCAAGCTTATAACATGTCCCCAAACTCCTCTTCAATTTCATCTTTCTGTCATTCCCCACCCCATCCCAATGCCTTCCCTCTATTACCTTCTATTTTACACTGTAGCTATCTTGTAAGTACCTAGTTTGCATGTTGTTTTGATGGGGTGCTTGGGTGTCTGTGCTTGAACCACAGTTTGTAAAATTAAACAGTTTGTAAAATCACATTTCTCCCTAGCCTCAAATCTCCCCAGCCTCAGACCATTATCTCTGCCCTTTCCCCCTGCTAGTACTCTGCCTAGGAACCATTCATGAAATGTTTGTCTCCCCTTAGTATAATGACCAGCTGTACCAATGAAGCCTTCACTGGATATCTATAAGTCCCATTACACACATCCTGGATCCCTTGTTAGCTTGGGACATATGTATACTCCCAATATCCATCTTGTCAAACAGGACATTGATGAGTAGCGGACTGGGCACTTCTCAGTCAGCCCTGACTGCTAGTTGATTTAGCAACATTTCAAGCCTAAAACCACACCTCCATGCAGCCCCGCCTTGGGCTATTTCCCAGTGAATTATGGGCAATACATCTGCGCAGTAGATACTAAAAGTGCATGTTCCTTTAAGCACTGACCATTCCTTAACTCTTCCCTAATCCTACCCTTACTCACCTAGTTAGAATAATTGGCACAGGTTATTCTAAAGATTATCCTATAAAAACTTTAACTCTACCCTTTTAAGGTTGCAGGTCCCTAAGAACTCTTGCCCGCTGTAAGGCGTAACAATAAACTTTTGCCAACTTGACTCAGAATGCTTGAGCCTGTGAATTCATTCCAGACTGCCCACCAAGGGACTCTTGTCATTGGGGGCCCCAAAGCACCTAATGTCCCTCTTCATTTCCTCCCATTAGAATGTGATTTTCTTGAGGAGAGAGAACCTGGTTTTGCCTTTCAATATCCACAATAATTAGCAACTTCGCCCAGTATATATTAAGCTCTTAAAAAAATCTTGTTGACTCTACAGTCACCTATTAGTAGAATCCAGTAACAAAAACACTTCTATTTCCCCCTCCTTTAATCCTCAGTCACCAGCTCTCCACCACGTGTGCCTTCTTTCCCTCCCCATTTCTCACATATCTTCTTATCGCATAGCACTGTAACTGAATATGTATACGTGTGAGGGGGTGTATTTTGGACATGATCAATGCTGCAATTTGTATTTGTAACAGACTTTCCCCTCTTGCTTTCTTAATGGAAGGGGGAAGGGAAATGAGAAAGTGAGAATTTGGAATTGAAAATAAAACAAAATTGAAAAAAAAAACAAGACTAAAACAGTAGCTTAGCATATTTCATCAGGAGTCCTCTGGAACCAAGGTTAGTTCCATTGTGTTTCAAAGTTGTCTTTACATTGTTATTGTATAAATTATTCTCCCAGTTCTACTCATTTCATTTGTACAGTTTTTACAAGTCTTCCAAAGTTTTTAAAAATCATCTCCTTTATCATTTCTTACAGCACAAGAGCATTCACATACAACTTAACCTGCTCAGCCATTCCCCAATTGATGGGCCTTCTCTCAGTTTCCAGTTCTTTACTACCATGAAAAAAACAGCTATAAATATTTTTGTATATATGGGTCCTTTTCCTCTTTCTTCAATGTCTTCAGGATGTAGACCTAGTAAGAGTAAGTAATGCTAGGTTAAAAGGTAAGAACAGTTCAATGGCTTTTGGGGCATTGTTTCAAGTTGCTTTCCAGAATGGTTGGACCAGTTTGCAGCTCCACCAACAAAACGTTAATGTTTGCTCTTGCTTTGCTGGCTTTTCCAACCTCAACTCATGTTGATACTTATACCTCCCACTTGAGCAGGAAGTCCTTGTCCTGTTTCACTGATCCTCCCTATTAATAGAGCCAGAACAATCTGACTTACATTTCTGTTGACCTTGTTGGTATGGCAACAATTTCTCCCAGACCCTGATTTGGTCCCATGGCCTTGTCCTTTGACCACTACAGAATGAATTAATGAGTGAACAAATGAAAAAAGTATCTATTAATCACTTACTACATACCAAGTGTTCTGGTAAGCGCTGGGATTACAAAAAGAAAAAAATGAGACAGTCCTTGCTTCAAGGAACTCACATGTTAATTTTGGCAGACAGTACATACAAGAAAGTTCAGCTGCAGTGAATATACAAAGATCTGGAATTCCTAAGAGTGTGATGGCAGAATGGGTGGAAAGGCTGAGGTTCTAAGGTTACAATAAGTAGGTCAGACTGGGATCTGAGAATGTAGATACAGAAGAGGTCTGGTCTAAGGAACTTTAGGGAACACTGGCAGGGCTAATGATAAGGTCTGGTGGTCTCCATCTCACTAAAAGGCTGATGATAATGTGATATGGTCTGTTCTGGGTGGCTCAGGAGAGGGAAAGTGGGGAAGACACAGAAGGAAGTATACCCCAACTGGCTCCATCTGTACTTTTTGTTCTGACACCCAACCTTCTCACAGCGCCATGCTATGATCTGCTGTTTATGTTAGCCATTAACCATCACCTGGCTAATGCCAGGCTAGGTGAGCATTAGTCAGGATGTAGTGACCCTGTCTGTACTGATGAAGTGCCAGGCAACAAGCCAAGTCAAAAAAAACCTAATCCTTTCCCTTGTGCTGAGTACAAAATCCAACAGTCCCAGAGTTCAGTGTTGGCTGAGAACTCCTGGATGGCCAAGCATTCTATAAAACAGTATTATGTGCTAAAGAAAGCACACAATCCCTGAATCTGAATTTGCAATTAAAATACAGAGAAAAGATATGTGGTTTTTTAAAAAGGAGCAATCTCTGGGTATAGGAATAGGCACTTCCTGTTTCTGTTCCAATCCAGGGCCTCTCTTAGCACCAGAGGAAACAGAGATATTGCCATAAAAAAGAACCATCTGCTCTTGGTATGACTGGGTCCTTGCTATACAGCAAGCAAACTTTCAGATGAGCATCAGAATGCAGAAGATTTACCAGGTCTGTGTAGAAGCCTGTATCAACTCTACTGGGACTGAGGGATCTCCCTCCCCATCACCCAGGAAAGAATTCCTTTAGCTAACACAACTGCATGGATAACTGCGATAATGACAGGGATTGTATGCCAGGCTCCACAACCAAGCCCCAGCTGTTTCCCACACTGTATCACTTTGGCCTCCTTCTCTAGATCCAGTGACAAAGTTTTGGTGATTAATTGTCAGGCAAAACTGTTCATTATTCCCCAGTAGGATGACTTGGAGCTTCTATGAACACACTAAATCCCTCTACACTCCGCACCCTTCCTCCCCACAGATCCCCATGTGAATTTCCTCTTTTCTCCCCACTCTTTGATAGTCTGATAATTTTCTAGTCTGGAAAACACAACCTGTTTGATGTACGGGATCATTTTTCTAGGAGGCCCAGATGCCAAGCTAACCTAAAGTTAGAGTGCCCACACAATCAGGGAGACGCCAGGTCCCTGAATCCAGCCCCTACCTCTAGGTATCACTTTCCCCGGAGCACCAAAGGCAGGTGGATGTCTAATCTATTTTAAATGATCTCCAGAGAAGGAAATTCCACAAGGTCCCTCAAGGAAGTGTTTAACAGTTCTTGCAGTCAGGGAGTTCTTACTATACCCAGCCCGATATTTTTCATTTCAGTCATCCTGATTTCCCGTGCTTGAATTTAAGCTCATTTCTTCACATTTGTCCTCTGTGGAGGGGGAGAACCAATTAGTCACTAGCAGAAAGAATATTAGACTTACAGTCAAGAAGCATAG
Organism: Pseudochirops corinnae; assembly: GCA_028646515.1. Lineage (NCBI taxonomy): Eukaryota > Metazoa > Chordata > Mammalia > Diprotodontia > Pseudocheiridae > Pseudochirops > Pseudochirops corinnae. The sequence goes on from JAQQSV010001631.1 coordinate 30,794, forward strand.
TTCACATCTCCCAACCACCAAACGCGATTATGGGGCAAGTTCACTTAACCTCTTTGGGACCCCCACTTAATGATTATAACAACAGTAACAGGAGCAATAACAACAACTCACATAGATCTGGTGCTTTAAGGCGGTGTTTCTCAAACCACAAGTCATGATTAACCCAAGATCAGACTTGTAACTACGCCGAGGTGCTTCTGGCTGCACTTGCCTGTGTGGCATCACACAATTTCACTGCAGGCTTGGTTCTGAGCACAAAGCACGTGCACTTTGTACTGAGCACACCCCCATGCCAACTAATGCTGCCAAAACTGGAAAAGGCCAAGAGTAGGGAAAGTTTAAGAAGCCCTGCTTTAAGGCTTGCAAAGTGCTTTACAAGTATTAACTTAATCTAACCTAACAAAAACCCTGGGGTGTATATGCTATCATTATCCTCATTTCAGAAATAAGGAAACCAGGGCAGAGAGAAGTTAATTGACTTGTCCAAGGCCATACAGTTAGTAAGTGTCTGAGGCCAGATTTGAACTCAGGTCTCTTCCTAGCTCAAGGCCCAGTGCTCTACCTACTGAATTATTCAGCTATTTACTTATTTGTAAATTAGGAACAATAATCCCTGTCCTGCCCCAAGTCACAGTGCTGCTGTGAGGATTAAATCTGATAATTTATGGGAAATGAGAACAACAGTATTATGCAAATATCCATTGCTACCATTGCTTTACTATGTGACTGAAACGCACCCCTCACCCTTCTCTAGGACTCTGACCTTATAGTATAAAGACAGTATAATGCAATAAGTAAAGCAGAAATAATAACTGACATTTATTCAACACTTTTAAGTTTTCAAAATACCGTACTCATCTGAGAGTCCCAACAGTCCCATAAGGTAAGTGCTGGAGGTATTACTACATCCATTTTAGAGATAAATAAACTAAGGCTTAGAAAGGTCAATTCATCTATCTAGATTCTTATAGCTAATAGGTATCACAGATGGAATTTAAGCCCTGTTCTTGACTCCAAGTCCAAAACTCCATAAACTCTGTCATGCTTCTCGAAGTAGATTTTTTTTTTCCCAACTAGACTTGTATGATGTATTTAGTTTGGGAATTCCCAATAAGGAAACTCATTCTAGAAATGCAGACCAGCACTGATTCCTTCATATATTAGGGGCACCAAGAGGTTTAAGTAACTTATCCTATCATTATGTAACAGATTTGATTTGAACCTGGTTCTAAATAAAGCATAATAGAAGAAGGCCTTAAAAGGGAGGGGGGAGAGTTGTTAAGGTCCTGGGATCAGTTCTCATGCTCATTCATTATATGGCTTTGGGAGAGTCAGAGTTTCTGGGGCCACATATATCTCATGTGTATAATGGACAACCCCCTGCTATAATTCCCTGCTTCCCTGGCTGGTGTGAGGATGAGAGAGATACTGTTTGTAAGACACCTGGAGTGAGAGGCTGTGTAAGCACGGATAACCATCATTATTTTTTCCATTTCTCCTTTACTGCATGGCCTTTCGATTTTAAGAAGAATATACTGAGAGTTTTATGGTCTCACCAAGACCATTTGGACAAAGCGTTGTGTGTCTCTTCTCCATTCACACCCCAGTCATCTGGCTGTCGCACTGCAAACCGGCCTGGGTCTTACTGCTTAATTACTGCAAGTTGGCAAGGCCACTGGTACCTTGAAAGCCCTTGGACATGTACCATACGTTTTGGGCAGCAACACTCCCCTGGCACAGGGATGCCTCCTGTCACTCCTGTGGCTCCACTCTGTTAAGTGATGGCCTCTCTCCAAACTCCGGGCCCTAAGCACAAGCAGGGGAGGAAAAAGCCTGCCATCCTGATGCCAGGGCCACCATCACCCAGAGACCAGCCTGCCAGGAGACCTGGCAAAGAAAAGCCTTCACTCCCCACAAAGAAAAAGAAAACAAGTTTCATCCTTTGTATTTCAAGAAAACAAGTAAATGCAAAAAACCTAACGCCCCTCAATCCCACTGCCCAAGATGGACACACTAAGACTCTACCCAACTTGGACTAGGGAACCTGAAAATTTTGACCCTGGATGCTTTCCAGTCTTCCCAGTCAATCACTGCCTGAGAAGTTTCCAGTGGAGCCAAATTCCTAGAGGAGTGAGGAATGAGGCTTTGCTGCCTATGACGGTCCTGATATATTGCACACTGCTGAGAAGTTTAAGAAATACAACCTGAAGTTTTTTTTCTTTTTCTTTCTTTCTTTTTTCTTTTAAAGCAATCAGGGTTAAGTGACTTTCCCAGGGTCATACAGCCAGTAAGAGTCCGAGGACAGATTTGAACTCAGGTCTTCCTGACTCCAAGTCTGAGGCTCTATCCACTGAACCATCTAACTACCCTCTAACCACTCTACCACTTTTAAAAATTCAAATATCTCCTACAGAGGAAAATTAAGGAATTAGCCCTTCAGTGTGGACCCATTTTTCAAAGCTTTCTCTCCCCACTACACTGGAGGGGCCTGGGTGGCTGAGAGAAGCAACCGCCTGGGAGGAGGAAGCTATGACAAGAAGATGAAGGGTGATTACAGGAAGATTATTTTACCTTATTTACCTTCATATACATAACCGGACCTTCTCATTACCTCTAGAGAGAACTAATCAGTGAAATGAGGAGCATAATATTTATTTCCTGATCATTTTACCCAGAGTTGTTTGTGAGATCATCAGTGAAAGAATATCGGAGCCCCTAACAAGAAAGACATCCTGAGGTCAGGTACCTACTGCAGACAGATCTGAAGACGGGGACCACCATCTAGATGACAGAAACCATTCCCCACCCCCAAGTTCCTGGGCCAAAATTATCTGGGTTATCATATCATTTGCCTGCTGGTCTCCAGTGGAGATCTGGCTTCTAAACGTTAACTCTTAAATATCATTGTTAATGGATTCAACACTTGACACGTAAGTGGTTCACAACAGCAAGGACAGTTGTAAAGTGTATTAAATTCATCGGAGTCTTCAGACTAGCCAGGCCTGGCTTCAATAAGGCTTCTTCCTCCCTTTTCATTCCCCTCTCTCTCTAGAGGAACAATTTCTCAGCAGAGGATTGTCATGACAACCCAGAATGAAGGCATCCTCAGTCCTAACCCCAGCGCAGGGACACAGGAACCAGGGCTTCAGATTTCAAGAACTCTGTGATGAATCCTCTTAGCCAATGAGCCTTGGGCTTGTAGAGAAGTAGGCGACAGAAAAATCACAATTAGTTTAAAAGGTCATACTCATTGTTCGAGATGTAAAACACAACAGAGGGGCTTTGCCATATCTACATACCAATGTCCCAACTGGACTCTTAAAAATGAATCAGGCTATATCCTTTTTAGTCATCTGAGGGTGTCACTCTTTTCCTTTCAAGTTTATTAAGGGTCACCCTGGCCCCAGACACCGTCCAGAACAGTGAGCTGAACACAATCCCTGCCCAGTGGGTTTACCATTTAATTGTGTTTAACTGCTAAGGTAACCTTTGTCGGAAATCTATAAAGAGGCAGCTACCCCCTTGGTTCCTCCTTTACAGATTCTTTGAAGATAGAGCACTATTTATCACAGAAGAACTTTGAAAATGTCCATTAAGACTTTTAAGAAAGTTTTTTTTTTCCTGTGAGGTGCATTGAACCCAAGAGCACTGACTTCTAGTCCCTGTACTTCTACTGTGGGACGAGAAACCATGTGGAATAAGGGGAGGAATATGGCCTCTGGGATCAAAAGAGTTGAATTTAAGTTCTGCTTTTGGCATTTGTTATCTGTGAGAACTTAGGTAAGTTATTTAAATTCCCTGGATAGGTTTCGTTTTCTGTCAAATGAGGGGGTTGAACTCTATAAACTCTGAGGTCCTTTCCAGAAGTCCCTCATCTATGATCCAATGATTTCAAGTCAGAGGATTCGAATTCCAATACTGCTTCTGCTGGGCAGCTGGGGAGTACAGTGGGTAGAGGGCTGGGTCTGGAGTTGGGAAGACTCCTCTTCCTGAATTCAAATATAGCTTCAGACACTTACTTGCTGGGTGACCCTGGGCTAGTCACTTAACCCTGTTTGCCTCAATTTCCTCATCTATAAAATGAGCTCGAGAAGAAGATGTCAAACCATTGCAGTGTCTCTGCCAAGAAAATCTCAAATGGGATCACAAAGAGTTGTACACTACTGAAAACCAACCAAACAACAACAAATGACTTCTGCTACTTCCTACCTATGTAACCTTGCATAAATCACTTAATTTGTCTGACCCATAGGTTCTTCATTCATAAAATGAGGGCATTGGATCAGTTCATTTGTAAGGTCATTTTCAGATCTATAGCCTATGAACTGGCAAATCACTTAAACATTGTTGTGGTTGTTGGAATGATTTGTCATTTCCTTCTCCAACTCATTTTTACAGATGAAGAAACTGAGGCAGAGTTAAGAGACTTGTCCAGGGTCACACAGCTAGTAAATGTCTGAGACTGAATTTGAACTCAGGTCTCCCTGACTCCAGGCTTGGGGCTCTATCCACTGTATCAGCTATCTGCTCTCATTTTCAAAATGGGGATAATAATACCTGTCAGCAGCATGGCATAGTGAAGTCAGAAACACCTGGGTTCAAGTCCCACCTCTGAAACATACTGGCTTATGATCATGGGCAAATCAGCAAACCTCTCATTGTTCTCAGACACCTATTTTAAAACACCATAAAGTTCAGTTGAGCTGTTGATCTACGTTAGTGGTAAGAATTTCCAAGCCAGGAATTCCTCTTGCAAATTAAATCACAGATCCAGACCAAAATAATAATAATAATAAAGTATAAAACAAAGAAAGTTACATGACATGATTGTTAAGGTTCCATCAAGACCTGAGAGGAATGATTCTAAGAATTCACTTCTGCCTGAAGTTGGGGGAATAAGTGCCTGTTAGCTGCCGAAATCCTTTCCAGTCCTATGATTTTAAGTTAGCCGAGAAGGACTGGTGATAACTTGAAATGAGTCCAGCGGAGAGCAATGAAGATGAGGAGAAGGTTGGAGAATAAGATCTGTGACAAAAGGAAGAAGGCATTTGGATTACTCAGCCTAGAGAAAGGACACAGATAAAAGACCCGGCCCTTCTTTTTAGACACATGAAGAGCTGCTCCGTTTGGAGGCTGTGGTCTGCCCTGTTTTGTTCATAATAAGTAAAGAGTAAGTGGAGACGGACTGGACCTGCAGCTGTAGGGATGTGTTAGGCTGCATACAAAAAAGAGCTTCCTGACAGTAAGGAAAGGTGAGGATTTAAGAAAGGCTTTGGAAGAATAGTATGGCATCTCCTGCTCTATAGAAGAAGCAGCTGGGTGGATAGATTGGGCCTGAGGTCAGGAAGACCTGAGTTCATATGTGACCTCAGACTCTGCCTCAACTATAAAATAGGGATGGTAACAACAGGGACCTTGGGTAAGTCTGTTTGCCCCCGTGTCCTCATCTGTAAAATGGGGATAATAATAGCCCCCATTTCACAGGGCTGGGTAAAGCTCATATGGAGATGATAATTGTAAAGAGTTTAGCACTTGGCATCAGTGTTATATAAATGTGAGCTGTTGCCATTGTTATAGATGTTAGAAAAGCCTGGTTATCTGTTGATCCAAGAAATACAGTGACAAATTTTAACTGAAAGATCTATATTCCTATTTTAAAAATTTCCCATCACCTGCCCTTCTGCAGTATGAAAGACAGTTCCCAAGAGGTCATTTGCCCTCCCTTCTCTTCTCCACCTAGTCCAATCCAACCCATCTTTGGAAGCCTAGACTCTACCACAAAACCTTCCTCAATACTCCAGGCTTCCTATCCCTTGTGCAGCAGACATGGAAGGCTTCATACTAGTAAGTATAGGCTTCATTTAGTAAGTATAACCATAATGGGAATGCTGTCCATGCATGACTTGTGTAATCAACTTATTTTATAGCTATATCCCTTAGTCTGTACAGTGCTTAATTATATACTGCCTTTTAATGCTATTTACCTCCTGTATACCAATATTGTTTCTCCAACTAGATTGTAAGGTCCTTGATCTTACCTCCAGGAGATTGGTATAGGACCTCTTTGCACCAATGGAGATTGCCATCTAGAGTTTAAAATCTTAGCTGCCTAAGGCACAAAAGAGTTAAACATCTTACCCACCATTACACAGTTAGTACATGCCAGAGGCAGGATTTGAACTCAGGTCTTCCTAACTTCAAGGTTAACATAAATCTCTCTGTTCACTATGCGTAGCTGCTCTTGAGAGTGAGCACCATATTTTATATTTCATATGTATCCCCTCAGGGTCAAAAATACAGTAGGCATTCAATAGATACTTATTGATGGATGAAGAGGTTTAGTAGACCAAGAATGGGACCAGGGGCCACATTGCTAGTGATTCTGCATCAGTCCTCTTCCCCATCCTCATCAGGTTAAAACAAAATTCCCCATATCCCTCTGGCTTTAGGGAAGGCTTCAGGAGGTGCAGTAGCTTCTGTATTTTTCAGGATCTTTGAATGTCAGAGTAGAATAGTGGCCAAGACCCAGCTTGGGGAAGCCAAATATATTTTCCTTGTTTTCAACCAAACAATGATGACCCATACCAGTTTCCCCCACCCCAGGATGGTGTCAAGTCACCATGAGAACTCATTTGCGGTTGTCACAGGAAATACTAGCAGTGGCAGGTAACAATCAGTAATAGCTAAAGCCTGGGCCAAAGATCAAGGGGGGAGGGGAGGGAGTTGGCTCTAAACACTAAGGCTTAAAAAGAAAAGATGAAACAAGTGAAAAAGGGAAGTCTACCCTTTGAGAGGTGCTCAGCTTTATCTGGGGCAGCTAGGTGGCAGAGTAGATAGAGTAGTAGACCTGAAATGAGGAAGACTCATCCTCTTGAGTTTAAATTCAGCCTCAAACATTTCCTAGCTGTGTGACCCTGAGCAAGTCACTTAACCCTGTTTGCCTCAGTTTCCTCATCTGTAAAATGACCTAGAAAAGGAGACAACAAACTAATCCCAGTATCTCTGCCAAGAAAACCCCAAATGGGGTCATGGAGAGTTAAATATGACTAAAAAAAAAAAAAAAGACTTAGCTGCAACAACGGCTCTATTTGGGATGTCTCATATTTGATCTCCTGCCTGACCCTTGACCATATGTCTGCCAATTCTACCCCCTTTTGATTCTGATGCCCTTGAACTACTAACCTGTTACAGAAAGGCTTTCTCACTGTCTTTTCTTATCTATTCCATTTTCATCTCTATGCAGATGATTTCAAAGTTCTACATAGCCAGCCCTAGCATTTCTCCTGAGCTCCAGCTCACATCACCAATAGTTTCTTGGACATCTCAAACTTGACATTTTCTATATAGCTTAAACTCATTGTGTTCCAAAATGAACTCATCATCTTTCTCTAGAAACCCTCCCTTCTTCCAAACCTCGTTACCATCAAAGGTGCCACCATCCTGAGTAACTCAAGGCTGTATCCTCAGGTCTGAAAAAAAAAAAAAAAATACTTTCACTACCCCACAGGTACAATCAGTTACCGAGTCCTGTTTTTCCTCCTTCAAGGCTTTCTTGTCTGTGTCCCCTTCTCTCCACTCATACTGCCACCATTTTGGAGCAGGTTTCATCTCATCTCGTGCCTGGACTATTAGAATGGCACTCTTGTTGCTCTTCCTGCCTTAAGTGTTTCCCCACCTCAACCCATCCTCCACTCAGCTGCCAAAAGTGATCTTCCTAAAGCACAGCTCTGACTTTATCACACCATCCCCTCCCCTCCCTTTAACCTATAGTGCCTCACAATTATTTCCATAATCAAATACAGTCTGTTATACAATAATGTTTGTTTCAAAAACATTAATTTGTTCCAACACAAATTAACATATTAGGGGACATTTTGAGCATAATAAAAATTCAATTTACTTATACATGATTTCTTCCCTGAGAAACAGCAAGAATGCAGTAAACTGCACTATATTTCAAAATAATTCACAAGCTCAACCCTTTGACACCCACTACCACTTCAAGTCTTTTTCAAGGTAAAGTGTCATGTTTATTATGTATCTTCTGGAACAGTAGGAGCTGTGGAGGAAGGAGGGCTGGTCTGAACACCCCCAACCCCATCCCTATGATCTCCTGTCCTGAAACCTAGAGTTCTGTCCCACCCAACTTGCTCAAGGCTTTGCCAGTCCAGGCCCATGGGACTGAGGCACAGGTTTATCAATAGTCCTGGCTGCCAAGGTTGGCACCATTTATTTAGTATTCATGCATTTGTACTATTAAAAGTGTGCTACTATAATCAGATTCCTATTTTTTCCTTTATATGTGTCACTGATGAACTTTTTAAGCCTTATGCCCCTAACCTTTTTTTCCCATAAGCCATGTGGTTTTTATTACCCAATTTTGCACGGTGGTGCTTTTGGGGAATGCATATGTCAACTTACAGCAGAACTTATAAAATCCCCTGACTAGTTTTTAAGCCCTTCATAAACTGGCCCCTTCCTGTCTTCCTAGGTTTCTTAAACTTTACTCCCCTCCCCGTGCTCTGTGATCCAGACACTGGCCTCCCTTTTGTTCTTTTCACAGGGCACTCCATCTCCCGATTTCTTGACTTTGACTGTCTCCTATGTACCTGGAATGTTCTTCTCCCTTCTCTCCATCTCCTGGCTTCCCTGGCCTCCTCCAAGACGCAGCTTAAATTCTTCCTTCTACAGGAGAATTTTCCTGGTCTTCTCCCACTCCCTTAACTCCTGCTGAGATTACCTTACTTACAGTCACACTGTATCTTATATATATATATACACAGTTATTTGCACATTGTCTTCCCCAACAGAAGGTGAGCCCTTTGAGGACAGGAACTTTTTTCCTTTCTTTTTGTATTCTTCATATTTAGCACAGTACCTAGTTTGTGGCAAGGATTTAAATGATTTTTATCTCTCCATGAAAATGTCCTACTAAGATGGACTTTGTCCCTGGGACCCTAGACTCTAATAGGTGAGGTTTTGCCTGATCTTGCCCCAAACCAGACTTCACCGTCTCTCTCTTCCTTTTTATTTCCAAATCATATTGCCTGCATTGTAGTCTTCCTCTTTATCTCTCTCACACAAGAAATTAGTACAGCAGGGTAAATCAAGTCATGACTCATCATGAAATAATTCACTGAATACATATGAGACCTCCTTTCATCTCTACAGCTCACAATCCCTCCACATCTTAGTGAACAGTCTTCCTAGTTTGATGTGCTTGGAAAAATTCCTCATCTAGGACCCATTCTGGTGGTAATTCTTTGAATTTAGCTGCGTAATCTGCAAACAATACACAGACAGTCTTCAGATCTGTACTTTCCACCTTAGCAGGACAACTTCATCATGGGGAGAGAATTTTCTGAAACAGTCAAGGAGTAACAACACTGTTCCAGGAGATGACTGTCTCTACTCTCTTTCATTAATGCTAAAATTCCCCGGTGCCTCTAAAAGTACTGTGTAGCAAACTCTTTCAAACACAGATTCCAAATAAAACGTACCATTTCCTGCCTATACCCACAGGGACCATGAGAGCAAGAGGCTTTTGACAAATGAGTTGTTTCTTTTGGCTGGTCCTGAGGCAGGCACCAAATAAAAGTTGCTATGAAAAACATTATCTTATATTTGAGTATCCACAGTGTGCCAGGCATTCCTGAGAATTCATTCAACCATTAGCTACTGAAAACCTACTATGTACAATGCACTTTGCTAAGTGCTGGGGTATATGTAAAGATAAATATAGCTGATTCCTGCCCACAAAGGAATTGGCATTCTAGGAATGATTCAAATATACAAGGCATGAACTGTGTCCCCTTTAAGGTTTTGTCTTTTGTTTGGAATTTTCTTTATGTAATGGCATTATCCAGAGATTTCCTACTCCTTCTTTCCTCTTGTTTCACATTCCCTTCTGTCTATACAGTCTTTCCATGTATGAATACATTGTGTGTCTCATGGAACTCCTCGTAAGAGTTAGAAAGAGAAATCCTTCCTTTGAGACAGACACTGCTACATGCTAGGGAATACAAAGACAAAACTGAAACTGTCCTTACCTTCTAGGAACATATATCCCATTGGATGGAAACAACATACACACAGAAAAGTAAATATAAATTGTGTATGAATCAATATCTGGGCAGGGTGCAAGCTAATGTAACTCAGGCATGACTGGGCAGGCCCAGTTCTAACGTGAAGATGCCCTTGTGGGGGTCTTTGAAGCATGCCCAATTTGCTCCACTTGATTGACCACCTACATCTTTAATATTGGTGAGACAGAGCCAAGAGCTCTTTTTTGGCTGCACCTCTCATGGGCTGTGTCCAGAGGGTAAAGATTCCAGTTCACCCACAGTATGAATGCTATGACCTGAACCAGTAAGAAGGGAAAGATTTGCCTTTCTCTGCAGCCTCTCTTTTGCCCTAGCTCCTAGAAATGGGACTGAAGGTGTTTGTTTTGTTTCTGGGTTGTTTGTCCTTTTCAGGTTCAGGCGACTAGAGGCAATCCTTGATAGACTAGGAATGTGAGCTCCACCTTGGAGCCAGGATTATCAACTGGATGGTACAGCCATCCAGTCCAGCATGAAAGCCCTGAGAAGTCATAATGTCTATGACTCAAGTTCAAGTGAGGTTTTGCACTTGGAACTGGAACTGTGTTCTATAGGAACCAATCTAAGACCCAATCCCCTTCCCCAAGACTGAGGTAGTAAAATGGGGAAGAAGGAATTTTGCTTCCTATGTGTTAGGAGTAAGTTTGAATGTTTGTAATTATACTTTTTGGAGTAAATATTTCTATGTAAAAGCTAATCTGACTGTTAATTGACTAAAGAGGCACTCCCCCTACAATGGAAGGGACATTATAGTGGGGGCTGGAGCCATTTGCAGAGAGCCTAGACAGCCCCCAATGCCCTTAAGAGTGCCAGAGAAACCTGGGGGGGAGAGTGAAATGTAGCATGCCCAGCCTTCAGGCCATGGGGGTCAAGATGGTCTGTGTTACACTAATAATTGGGGGGATCAAGAAAGGCTTCATGTAGCTGGTGTTACTTGAGCTGAGCTTTGAAAGACACTAATGATTCTAAGTGTTAGAAGTCAGGAAGGCATCATAAGCAAAGGATAGTTTGAAAAAAACATGAAGACAGGAGACAGAATATAGTATTCAAGGAATAGCCAATAGGACAGTCTGTCTGAAATAGAGAGTACACAAATGGGAATCACATGCAATAGGCCTGAAAAATAAACCAGACCCCAAGCACAAAGGCATTTAAGTTCCAAACAGGGGAGTTTGTATTTTGTCTTATAGCTACTAGGGAGCCACTGTGGCTTACCAGACTAGAAAAGATTTCAATCTGGGTGCAGGGACAGATTGTCTTTTGCCTATCTTCGTGCACAAATGATCACATTCTACCCTGTCTTCTCTAGTAGATTAACCCTCTTCTGTTATACTCAATTTCTCACTAATCTTCACTCTCTTTATTCTCCTCCTGGCCTTTCTCAAGGCTTCCATGCTGGGCTGGCCAGCTGCACCATCCAGCATATAATCCTGGCTCCAAGGTGGTCATAGCTAACATTCCCAGTCCAGCAAGGATTGCATCTGGGCATCTGAAACTGAGAAGGATGAACAACCCAGAAATCTACCAAAACAAACACACTCATTCCCATTTCTAGGACTGGGGTAAAGTAGAGGAAGAAGAGGAAGGTAATTCTTTCCCTCTCACTGGTTCAGGTCATGGTATTCCCTTCCTGGTTCCTGACTTCCTCTACACTTCAAAGCCATGCCCCCTCTACCACTGGCTAAACCTGAAACTTCCCTTAGCACCTGGGGCCTCCTCTCCCTACTGTCCTTGAGGCCTACTCACCAAGGAACATCCTTCTTCAAGGCCCATCGCCCTTTTCCTATTGGTGAGTTCCTCCTAGGGCCTACATTTTGTGGAGGGGGCCAGGCCAGCTTGCCTTAATTCCCATCCCAGCCACGTTCCTGACTTTCTCCAGATTTCAAAATTATGTTTCCCCACCTAGTAGCTTCATTATCATCTTCCCCCTCGCCCCCCTTTCCATCTCCCTTTTGGGTATTGTCTTCCCCCATTAGAATGTAAGTTCCTCAAGGACAGGAACTATATTTTTTTGTGCTTGTATTTGAATTCCCAGTATTTAGTATAGTGCCTAGCACATGGTAAACCCTTAATAAATGTTTGTTTCCTTCTTGTCTGCCTTCCTTCCATGTCTGCTGATACTTCCTTACTGCCTGCAAAAACATCCATGCCTCACCCATGTCTAATGTTGTCATTATCTTTTCTGAGAAGAGGTATCCTCAGAAGAATTCTCCCTTCCTTCATCCCTCCCCACTAGCTGCTGTCCTACATCTCTTCTCTCTTTCATGGCTAGTCTCCTCAAGAAGAGTTCTACAACTCATGCTTTCCATGTTTCCATTTCCATTTTCCTCTTAGTCTTTTCTTGACTTTCCTCACTCTGGCTTCCATCCTTCATCGTTATCTGAGAGTACTCTCTCCAAAATTATTAATGATCGCTTAATTGACAAATTTAGTGATCTTTTCTCAATCCTTATCCTTCTTGACCTCTCTGCAGCCATTAACTCTCTCAATCCCTCTCTTCTCCTTGATATTTTCTCTGTTTTTTTTTTTTTTTTTTTTGGTGACACTTCTCTCTCTTGGTTCTCCTACCTGTCTGACCCTTCCTCCCTCTCAAGTCTCTCTTGATGGATCCTAATCTAGGTTAGGCCCAATATCTATGAGTTTCTGCCTGTACTGTTTGGGGCCTTCTCTTCTTCTTCTTCTTCTCTACTATTTTGCTTGGTGAATCTCATCAGTTTCTACAGATTCAATGTCTATCTCTATGTAAATGGTCCTCAGATCTGTTCTAGCCATAACCTTTTTCCTGGCCACTACTCTCACATCTCCAGCTGCCTGTTGAATTGATTTTCTCACAGACATCTTAAACTCAACATGACCAAAATGGAACTAATTCTCTTTCTTTCCAAGCCCCACCTTCTTCCTATAACTTCTTTTTTACTGTCAAGGGCACCATCATTCCCCTAGTCACCGAGGCTCTCAACCTAGGGGTCATCTTCCACTCTCACCTCCAATCAGTTCCTATCTTTCTATCTTTGTAACATTTCTCCATTTCTTCCCTTTCTCTCCTCTGACACTGCTTCCACCTGAACGCATGCCTTCATCATTTCCTACCTAGACTATTACAGTAGTCTGTTGGTAACTCCCTGCCTCAAGTCTCTCCCCATTCCAGGTCTTCCTCCAATCAGCTACTAAAATGATCTTCCTAAAGCATAGGTCTGACCATGTCATCCAAATACTCCCATACACCCATTTAATAAACTCCAGTAGCTGCCTATCAACTCCAGGATCAAATATAAAATATTTTGTTTGCCTATTAAAACCCTTCACAACATGGTGCCACCTTACCTTTCCAGCCTTTTTAAACTTTACCCTCTACCCCATTCTGCATTCCACTCACACTGACTGTTTTCTGTTCCTCTTACATAACACTCCATCTTCAGACTCCAGGCATTTTCACTGGCCATCCCCATGCCTAGAATTTCTCTTCCTCCTCATCTTTGCCTCCCAGCTTCCCTGACTTCCTTCAGATTTCAGCTAGATTTCCACTGGAAGCCTTTCTTTGTCTACCTTAATGCTAGTACCTTTCCCCTCTGAAATAGTTTCCTTTTTATCCTGTAAAAATTTTATTCATACATTGCTATTTCCATGTTGTCTCTACCAATAGGCTGTAAACTCTTGGAGACTTTTCTGCTTTTTTTCTTTATCCCCAAGCACTTAGCACAGCATCTGGAATGTAGTAGGTGCTTAACAAATGTTTCTTGACTTGACCTTGCAGATGAACCCAACTAAGTTCAGAAAGCCTGACCACAGAGTAATGAGTCTTTCAGTCAATGGAACCCGCCAAGACCATCTACTAAGGCAGAGAAGAGCAGGAGTCTTATATCAGCAAAGCACAGTACCTACACCAACAAAATCCATATGTTTGAAGAACTAAAACTACTGAGCAGCTTGCAAAAAAGAACACACTTTAAAAGGGTGAGCTCCCTCTCATCTCTTCAATCCTTACCATTTAATTTCAAACTCAAGTAGAACATGAAAAGAAGAATTTGGGGGAATTGTGATTGATTTTTCTCCCCAATCATATCCTTCCATGGGATCAGTAGGAAGCACAGGTAGATATGACAGTTCTCCTTAAGTCAGGGAAGAATTGAGAACAAAGGAAATCAGTCCTGTTGCCTCCAAACTCCAATGTAGGAGGAGAATGACAGCAGCTCAAAATAGATATGAGTGAGTATTTCAGAGGAATCTTTCGCTCAACTACCTTGCCTTTTAAGGGGCCCCTAGGTCAATTAATAGAGAGCAGGGAAAGGGGAAATGGGTAGGGAATGTGAAACAACTAGACAGAGAAAGTGGTAAAAGTGGATAAAGCCAGACAGAGAAAAGGGGGGAAGGTAGAGATTGCTGGGGAGAATGGGTATCTGGAGACCAGCTAAGAGAAAAGATAGTAGCAGGAATTTCACAGTATGATCAGCAAATACCCAGCTTGAGGAATTTGATAAGGACACAGGTTCATAATTTTCTCCAACTTTTATTTTCAATTTAACCCCCCTGGTGGCAAATAGACCCAGGGAGGAAACAAGTGAAGCTGCAGAGGTAACATGGTAAAAGTGGAAAGAGCCCTGAAATCTGGAGTTTGAGGATTAGCTGGGTGACCTTAGCACCTCCATAGCACCTCCATAACTTCTCTGGGTCCCAGTTAGCTTACCTATAAAATAAAGGGTTTAGACTAGTCAGAGTTCTCAAAGAGGCCTATACCACTCCCTTCAGGATGCTAGAACAATGGGGGTGGGTAATAGCCTTGGGTGCAATTAGGGGGTATTGATAAAAATAAGGGGGTGGTGGAAGCATAAGGAAAGAAGAAGAGAGAAGAAAATTTTGAAAAACCATTTCTACATGTTTCATCTGTTGTGTAACAGAGTTAAAGTCATAGTGATCACATTATTTTCCAAATAAACACATAAAATGCAAGTTAGAACCCATCAGTGATCAAGTCTGCTGACAGGTCTTAACAAGCAAGTGTTGTACATCTTCAGGAAGTCCAGCAGGAATCAGCAGGAATATGTGCATATAATGACTTTTTTACAATATGATACTATACAATTACAAAACACAATATTGAGCCATAAAAACTTCAATACAGGAAAAACCCCACAAATTTACAATAAATTATTAAATTTAAGATATTTTTAAAAATTGTATTATTTTGAAATGATGCAAATTTTTTTTAAAAAAGAGTTAAAGAAAGTAGATTTCCAAGAGGGCATTGAGTCATCTTTTTTTAAAAAAAGGGGCCAATGGGCCAAATAAGGTTGGGAACTTCTGGTTTAGACCAAAAAGACATTAAGGTCCCTTCCAACTCTGACTCTGTACTCTTCCTTGTTACCGCCTTCTTTCATTTTCTTTCTGCAAAACTCCATGGCCTAAGTTTGAGACCAGAGCAGGAATCTCAGAAGCATCGAACTCTTCCTAATGGTGTACCCAATGCTTAATGCCCCAGCTAATCCTATGTCATTCAGCCCTTTAGCTGCAGCGAGAAATCCTGAGCTCAGCAGCAGCTCTGACTAAAACAAGTATTTGTACCAAAAGGAGGCTTCAGGTTCCTAGGCAACAATCACACTGAAAATGGAAACCCATGCTATAAACCCAAATTGTTAATCCTCACACTTCACAGTATCATATTGCTTTTAATGTATATAGATAGAGCATTTATTAAGCACTTACTATGTGCCCAGTACTTTGCTCAGTGCTATGGATACAGGGAAAAGCAAGCAAGAAAGTCTCTGTCCTCAAGGAGCTTACATTCTAAGATACAATTCACAAAATGAACTAATAAACAAAATCTCAAAGAGAAATCAATAATGAAAAGGAAAGGGAGTGGGGGAAGAATTGAGAAAGAAAGCACTCTATCAGAACCTTTTTATGGGACAAATATAATCCTAATAGCTAAACCATGGAAGCATAAAACATAGATAGGCCAATATCATTAATGAATTTTGACTCAAAAATTTTAAGCAAAATCTTGTCAAATATATTACAATGATTTATCCAAGAAATAATTCACTATGACCAAATTGCATTTATACCAGGGATGCAAGGACGGTTCAACATTGGGAAAACAATTAACATATTTAATCATATTAAAAACCAAAACATCTGAAATCACATAATTATTTCAATAGATATAGAAGTAACCTTTGACAAAATATAACACTCATTTATGCTAAAAAAAAAAAAAACCTAGAAAGTATAAGTATAGAGGGACCTTTTTTTAATATCATAACAAGCACCTATCTAAAACCAAAAGCAAGCATCATATGCAAAGGGGATATACGAGAACCTTTTCCATTAAATATGGAAGTAAAGAAGGATGCTTACTCTCCCCACTATTATTTTATATTTTTCAGTAAATGCTAGCAACAGTAATAAGACAAGAGAATGAAATTAAAAGCATAAAGTTGGGCAAAGAGGAGATAAAACTATCTATTTGCTGATAACATGATGGTATACTTGAAAAATCCTAAGGAACTGGCATAGCTATCAATTGAGATAATCAATAGCTTCAGCAAAGTTGGAGGTTACAAAATAACTGCTCAAGAATCAGCAGCATTTCTATATAACAATCACAATAATAGCAAAACTCGAGAAGCAAAAAAAAAAAAAAAAAAGAGAAATCCCATTCCAAATAACTACAAAATACATAAAATATCTGTAGATCAATTTGCCAAAGTAGACAAGAGATTTGTATTGATTCAATTACAAAGTGCTCTTTAATGAAATAAAGAATAACTTAAATAGCTGGAGGAATGAACAGTGCTCATGACTAAGCTGCGCCAATATAATAAAAACACCAATATTGCCAAAATTAATTTATAATTTCAGTACTGAGACAATCAAATAACTAAGGACACAGAATTAGAGAACTTGATTTTAAAAATAACATAATTTATTTGAAAAAACAAAAGATCTAGAATTTCAAAGGAAATGATCAAAAAAAGTAGGATTTGAAGGGGAAATTCCACTTTCAGACCTCAAACCTTGTTAAAAAGTACCAGTCATCAAAATCATCTGGTATGGATTTAAAAATAGAGATCGATGGAATAGACTAGACAATGGAGAATCAGAAACAAGGTAACTCAGTAATCCAGTGTTTGATAAAATGGAAGACATAAATTATCTAGGAAAAAATTTTTTGTTAGATAAAAATTGCTGAGAAAATTATAAAGGAATCTGGTAGAAATTAGGCTAAGACCAACACCTTACAACATATTTTAGAATTAAGTATTTTAAAATACATATAGCAACATTTTTTTGTAATAGGTAAGTATTAGAAACTATTCTAAATGCTTATACAATCTTAATATTAAAGATCATACTGTTTATTTTTGTAAATAGTATTTTATTGTTTCTAATTATGTGTAAAGATAGTTTTAAATATTCATTTTTATAGGATTTTGAATTCCAAATTTTTCTCCTTCTCTTCCTTCCTCCTCCTCAAGACAGTAAGCAATTTGATATAGGTTATGTATGTGCACTTATGTTAAACATTAGTCATGTTGTAAAAGAAGAAAGAGAACAAAAGGGGGAAAAACAAGTGAAAATAGTATGTTTCGATCTGCATTCAGACTTCATAATTTGTTCTCTGGATGTAGATAGCATTTTCCATCATGAATCTTTTGGAATTGTCTTAGATCATTGTATTGCTCAGAACAGCTAAGTAGCTCACCAGTTGATCATCCTAACAATATTACTTTTACTGTGTACAGTGTTCTACTGGTTCTGCTCACTTGACTTTGCATAAGTTCATAAAAGTCTTCCCAGGTTTTTCTGAAACTATTCAGCTCATCATTTCTTGTGCAACAATAGTACTCCATAATGATCATATACCACAACTTGTTCAGCCATTCCTCATTGATATGCATCCCCTCGATTTCAAATTCTTTGTCACCACCACAAAAAGAGCTGCTCTAAATATTTTTGTACACAAGAGTACTTTCCCTTTTTTATGAAGATGATACTATTTTTAGAAAATTAGAAGAGAAGCAGATCATATATCTTTCACAGCTATAAGTAGGAGATATATTCTCAACCTAATAAGAGAAAGAGTAAATTACAAAAAAAAATAAGAGATAACTTTGATTATATGAAATTGAAAAGCTTCTGCATAGACAAAATTAATGCACTTAGAATAAGAAGGGAAGTGGTCAACTGGGGAAAAATCTTCGTATCAAATTTCTCTGATAAGGATTTAGTATCCAAGATACATAAACAATTAACAAATATATACACATATATATACATATAGATATAGATATAAAATAAATAGCCATTCCCCAATAAGTGTTATTGTGGTAAATATATATATATATATGTATGGTAAAACAGTTCTCAAAAAAATTGCAAAATATTCATAACCACATGAAAGAATACTCAAAATCACTATTAAGAGAAATGGAAATCAAAACAATCCCAAGATTTCACCTCACACCCTGAAAATTGACAAAGATGACAAAAATGGCAACCATCAATATCAGAGGAGTTGTAGAATGATCAGAACAGTTATATATTGTTGAAAAAGCTGTGAAATGGCACAAACATTTTGAAAAGCAATCTGAAACTGTGAAAATAGTGATTAAAATGTCATACTCTTTGAACCAAAGATTTCATTACTAGAGTTATACTCCAGGGAATCCATCGATAAAAAGAAAGTCCCAAGTATTCTAAAATACTTTTAGCAGCACTTTTTGTGATAGCTAAGTACTGGAAACAAATAGATACCCATCAGTTGGGAAGTAGTTAGACAAATTGTGGTACATACATGTGATGGAATATTACTGTGCTGTAAGAAATGATGTATGTGATTAATACAGAGAAACATAGAAAGATTTATATGAACTGATGCAGACTGAAGTAAGCAGAGGCAAGAAAACAATATACATAATTCCAATCAATGACATAACAAAAAATCAAAATTGAATGTAATGGCTTTATAAAGATCAAGCGTGACTCAAAGGAAGATATATGAGATAACACCCCCAATCTACCCCTTTGTGGAGGTGGGAAGTCCACTGGTGTTCATCATTGCACAAGTTTAAAACATGGTAGATGGGGGCTGTCCCTCTGTTACTTTTTGTTCTATCTACATGATAGATCCTCCCCTTTATCTAGTTATTCAACTCTCTGGTGACATCTTTCCTTCTGAAATATAACTTTGGCAAATTACCCACACACTCAAAATTCTCCAGTAGTTCCCCACTGCTTATCTTTAGTCCATCCTTCAGAGCCCAGAGATAGTCCTATACCCCACATGGACTCCTATAATACTCTTGTTCACAGGGCTCTCTCCCTCCTCTGAACCCTGTAGCAATGACTATTTACAGCAACAACTTAGCACTTAGCACATGTTCCAATTGTAGCATTATTCGTCTTATATTTTTATGTATGTATTGTGTCCCCAACTGTACAAAGCATCTTCTTGGCAGAAAATTATGTTTTAAGCCTTATTCCTTATATCCTTGGTGTCTAGCATAGTTTCTTTTTCTTTTCTTTTTAAAGCTTTTGTTGATGTCTTTTTTTTAAATTTTGTTTTGTTTTACATCATCATTATTATCCTCAGCATCTTTTCCCCTTCCCTTCCCAGAAGTCCAATCTATATAATAAATAGTATTTTTAAAAGACAAATGCAAAAAAGAAAAAGAAGAGGAAAAACATCAGCACAGATGAGCATTACATTGAAAAAGTTTGAAAACAGGCATTGTGCTAAGTTCTGAGGAGACATGGAAAGACAAAAAACAGTCCCTGCTTTCAAGGCGTTCACAGTCTGATAGAGGAGACAACACACAAACAATTTACATACAGGATAAACAGGAAATAATCCACAGAGGGAAGGTGCTGGAATTAACGGATATCAGGAAAGGCTTTAGAAGGTGGGACTTTAGATAGGATGTGAAGGAAATCTTCAAGGCCAGGAGGTGGAGATTAGAAGGGAGATTACTATAGGAGCGGAGAAAAACTGGTGAAAACGCCTGAGACGTAGTGTCTTATCTGAGGAACAGCGAGGAGGCCAGTGTGACTGAATTGAAGAGTACATGACACCAAGCAAGGTATGAGAAGACTTGAAAGGGAGGAGGGAGATAGATTAAGAAGGGCTTTAATTACCAAACAGAGAATTTCATATTTGATCCTGTCAAAAACGCAATCATCTTCCCAGACATCTAAGCTTCCAACCGAGGTGTTGTTCTCAATTCTTCACTCTCTCTCACCCCTCGCCCCATGTCCAATCTGGCGTCAAGCCTTCTCACTTCATAATACGTCTTGTGTATAGCCCCTTCTTTCCTCTGACACTGCCATGCCCTGGTGTAGACTCTCAATAGCCTGCTAGTTGGCCTCCTTCCATCAAATTTCTCCTCATTCCAATCCATCTTCCACTCAGCTGTCAGTCTTCCTAACTCACAAATTTCACCATGTTATCCTTCCTCTTCAATAAACTCCAATGGCTCCCTATCACCTCCAGGTTAATTCCAGCAGGGACTGCTTTTTGTCTTTCTGTGTCTCCTCAGAACTTAGCATAATGCCTGGCAAATAGTAGGTGCTTAAAAAATGCTTATTGACTGTCTCATACAATCCAGTTGGTCAATATCCTTCCTGAAATGTGGTGCGCGCGCACGCACACACACACACACACACACACACACACGCTTGGAATGCTCTCCTGCTTCATCCCTATCTCCTGAAGCATCCAGCTCCTTTCAGGCTTTGCTAAGGTATCACCTTCTAGAAACCTTTCCTGATTCTCCCAGTCATTTGTGTCTCCTCTGTGTCTTTCCTGAAAGAAGAAATATCAGACAAAGAAGAGAAGTTTGGATCACTTAATTTCCAAGGTTCCTTCCAGTTCTAAATCCCAGGATTCCACACAGGGCTACATGAGTAGCATGGCTTTTGCAGAACATACAGTTTGTTCACTCTGACACATCTGTTGTTGTTAATACATTACTGAAAAACTTTTCTTCTTACTGACCACCACCCCCCTCTCTCTTTTGCTTTTTGGAGGGGGGAAGGCAGGGCAATTGGGGTTAAATGACTTTGTTAAATGACTTAAATTCATTTGATCAATGATAGCAACAGTAATAAGGAGAAAACTCTTCTCTCTACCTACCTATTGCCTAGCTCCAACCTCCTTCCATTTGTTCTTCCTCCTCCAGCTGGAGAGGACTCTTCTTTGGTCCAGGCTGGACAAGAACTGAAGTCAGCCCTTATCCACAGACTTGCCAAAATTCCCAGTCAGTGAAAAACCCAAAAATTGGATCCTCACTTTGGTCCATTCTGATAACCATTAGCACTACATCTGCTCAGGGTGTCTATCGCCAACAAAAACTTTTACTAGAGCAAACAGTGTTTGCTAGATCTTCCCAGACTTGCCAGTTTCTTAGCAATGGCCCACCCATTAACAGGGAGCACCTGGAGTCCCAAAGTCAAAGATTTCGTGCCTTGGCTCATATTTTCCATCAAGATGGATGGAAAATGCATTACTCTGAACAACCTGTAAAATTGTGATGTCAGTTTCAATTTCACTACCACCACCTGGTTGTTCTCAAGCCCAAGAACTGTGGGGCAGTAGTCATTAGTCTGGTTACACTAAGTCTAAATAATAAGCAGGCAAAAAGTTGTTGTTTGGGAATCAAATACTACCAACCAAGACCAAATTGTTTTCCTCCAGCAGGACCACAGGTTTGACTACGGAGGAAGAAAAGGCTCTGAAATTTAGAGCTACATTTAGGTTTTTAGAGATAATTTAGGGGGGGCGGAGCTAAGATGGCGGAGAGTAAGCAGTAACCTGAACAAGTTCCCAAAGAATTTCGTCCTTGGGAACTAAAAAGTCAATTTGAGCGGATTTAAAAGTGACGGAGCCTATTGTGAGACGGAGAGTGACAGACTCC